>WHYT01017181.1:212669-231980 GCA_009806455.1 Tetrax tetrax | reverse complement strand
GTTTTTTTTTTTTTTTTTTTTTTTTTTGGGGGGGGCTCCTAGGCATAAAACTCCTCAAAGGCACTCAGAACACCTCCAGATATATTTCTACAGTCTTCACATCAGGCTTTCTTAAAAAGTAGAATGAGTTTTAATTTTGTAGTTAAATTATCGAATCAAAAATGTTGACTAAACCAGAGCTCTTCCTGTGAAACCTTAAAAGACTATTTATTATGTTCTCATTAAAAAGTTAATTACTGGAAATGCTTTTCTCTAATTGTGACCTTAATTCATGGCTTTCTACTATCCCCAATGTCTGTCCTTTAAATTATATTAATAAGATTATATGCACCCATGATTAGAAAGTAAGAAGGACTTATGACTTGTAGATACTTTTCGTGTTTAAGAAAGCTAGACTCATCTAAATAGGAGCTAGACCTCTATAAGATATCTGAAAAATTATGTGGCTCTTGAAATGAAACTGTTGTGATTTTTACGGTAAGGTGTAACATATGTGACTACAAAGAAGGGTCCTCCCAGCTGCCCGATGGACTTGAGAAAAATAGATCCCCCATCATCTGAAATAGCTAGTGGAGGGAAACTATTGATATCAGTGACTGTCTATAGATGAAAGGAAGCACAGTTTCTTGTTCAAAAATGGGTAGGCTGCCAGTGCCCACTGCTACTATTTGACACTAGAGAGGTATGCCACGTGCAGTTTTATTTTCTCTGCTTGTGCATGTTGATTTGAAAGCAATGATGGCAATGAAACATTAACTGCTTTTTCAGATTAATTAGAAATATATATATTTTAATGTATATAGTATAAAACATATTACAAATATATATCTGCTAACACTAGTATTTAATACATAGCATACTATATTTCTTCTTTCAGTACCTCTTTTTTTTCTTATGTCATCTATTGTGCTATCGATTTTTTTTTTTTTTTTTTTTTTTTTCAATATATATATTATTTCAATCTTTGCATCATAGAACTGACTAGAGTAATTCCATTTAGATGATGCGTGTCTGGTAGAATTCTTGGAATCAAACTTAAAATTGCTTTTTTTAATGACAGTTTTCCTCTGGGGTGTTAGCTGGTGAGTTTGTGCAATATGCTTTAGCAACTACACGGCTTTCCCTGGGAAATGGCTTATTCATATAGCAATAACCTAAACACATTTTATTGTCAGAGATTCCATAAAATTCAGTTGTGGTGCCTCTGCAAATTTTCTTCTGTACGAACAATGAAAATGTGTCTTGCTGAAAGATCATGACTCATTGGCATTGGTAACTACACAGCTTTTGTAAATTAAAGCATGAAAAATATGCTCCACTACCTAAAAATGACATAGTTTTCATTTTATCTCATTGTCACAAAGAGTGCTTAAATAGACTAGGAAGACAATGATGAAGAGAAGTTCTGCTGAATTTGAGGAAATTCATAAATTCTTTGTACTGTTATTGACCAGAGTGTGTTCATATCAGATAACAGCTGTTCTGTTGAGAGTATGAACACGATAGAAGATCCAAAAACTTATTTCAGTTATTATTGGTGCTTACAATCTTGTGGTAGTGCCATATCTCATATTTTAAGATGATGTGATGTACTATAATAATTTTTGTGCCTCAGAATTTTTACAGGTCGATTTGGAAAGGTCGTTGGAAAAATCTGATTAGTTTGATTCATTGCCATTTCAATAAGTACAGAGCTCATGTTATTACAGTATGTATCATTTAGTTTCTTTCTTCCATGCTCCCTCTGCCTTCACAGACTCTAACTTAGCCTGGTACCTTACAACAGACTATTCTATTTTCAAATATAGCTGTTGCAATCTAAAAATGCCACTGGTTAATGAAATATTTTCTTATTATATTATCTGAATGTTTTGTAGTGAGCTTCCAGTAATAATAATAATAATCTTGGACTATTTCACATGACTGTTTCACACCTTGATGTGGAATTTTTTTTGCTGGAATGCAAAATCAGTGGATGATTGCTTCCCTTGATGTGTGTGTAAACACTTGCTAAGAGATTCATAGTGATTCTCTTCAATCTACTCTTTCTCGTTTCAAATCTGTTTGAGATAGTGAATTTTGATAGTATTTTCATATCAGTCCATGATCATTTCTCTCAGATATTTGCAACTTGTAGGTTACTCTAAAGGGAGCAGACGGAAAATGATTCTATCTTTTTTTTTAAAAAGCATTTTCTTCTGTAGCGAGGTAGCACTTGAAAAGCTTACTATGTAGATTAAATAATTTTTATTTTGAACAAGGATAAAACCAATGTAGTTATTGGTCTTATCTAGTACCTTGGAAAAGTGATGAAGTGTGTGTGTGTGTGCCTATATGGACCTTCCTCTTGGTCAAATAGCTGGGTGGGGTGGGTGTGCGAGGGAGGATGAGAGTTGGGAATAGAACTGCCTGAAGAGAGCATTTGCCCTAGCAGTGCTGCTGCTCATATTATAACAGCCATCAGATAAAAAAAAACCAAAACAAACAAACAAAAAAAAAAAAAACAAAAAAAACCCAAACAAACAAACAAAACAAACCCAAAACCAAGCAGGCAGTTACAAAGGGGCTTCTGAAACAAAGACATCTGTTGGTAGAAGTATGAAAGAAGCATGAAAATATGCAACAATCATGAGGGACCTTGAATTGAGAAGAGGATAGCAGAGCCACTGTCTAAGCCTGGATTGGCACTGACACGAGTTGCCTCACTGGCCCATGAGCTCTACCTAGGCTGGGAAGAGCATCCTCCCTGTCAGACACCTTGAACAGCCAGCATCCAGCTAGAGGAGTGGCAGGGCAGGGTGCAGCAGACCCACATCTGGGTCTGCACATGTGGCTGTGGTGGCTTTCTCACCAGCATGTGGATGAGCAGCAGGGTTACACGTAGATCTGCAGCAGATGTGTGTGTACAGGGGAACCTGCACCTCTGTAGGAGTTGGGAGAGTACCTGTATCAGCATATAGCATTGGTGAGGGGGAGAGTTTTACAGCTTTTGGGGAATAGTTATTGAAGAGTGCTTAGGAAATTAGTAATGTATATTAATAGCTTGTCTAATATTGTGGTTTGTGTTGTATTGCTGATATTGATCCTGAACAACTAATTCATGCACTACTGATCGTGTTGCTAATAAATCAAACTGCTTTGATAGTGAAGTGATTTGTAGATTTTGAATTGAGTAGTTTTTCCTTGAGACTAGGTACTTAATACTGGGTAGCCCACTCAAAAATGCTAGGAAGAGTCCAGCAACAGTTAAATGTAGTTAAACAAACTTGTTGATATTATCAACTGTCAACAAAAAAAAAAAAAAAAAAAAAAAAAAAAAAAAAAAAAAAAAAACCAAAACCACAAACACTCCCCTAGCTTACTCAAAATATTTTCTAGGCAGCAAACTGTGGAGAAAAACAAAGTTAACAGGTAAGACTGGGGTGTTTTTTTCCAAACCCAGTTGCCTGCCTTGGGTAGCTGCTTCTCATTCTTCCAATAATTGCTTGGCATTCTAGGTGCCTCTCCCAGGACCTGAGTAAAACTGCGTGCAGAAGGCCTAAGTGGTCACAAGGGTCTACTCTGGCTTTGAAAAATCTAAGAAATTACTGACTCCTGAAGGTTGCAAAGCTCATTCAGTTTCTACTGAATGAACTGGAATTGAATGTATTAAGCCCTTTGCAATGAAGCGCTTTCAAAAAGAAGCCTTCAAAGATTTAATATGCTGTAAAAGGTGAGGTTGAATCTGCTCTGATTAGCACCTGTAAATGAGCTTGAACTGACTACAGTGATCACATGCTGACAGCTTCTTTCTGCTTAAAAGTAAAGATAATTACCCAAGCAGTAATTTCCTGGATGGGTTTAGGCTCTCAGAGTTTTTTGTTTCTGTACGTATCACTGACTTCAGTGGAAGTTCCCGTCATTCTGAAACTCCAGAAATCGGCATTTGGCATTGTTGGTTAGTCTTGCACCTACAGAAGACAGCAGGAAAAATTCCAGTTTACTGCAGTGAGCTTTGAGGTGGCATGTAAATCTGATGAAAGTCTATGATACTTTTTAAACATTAATGGCAAGAAGTGCGTGATTTTTTTTTTTTTTTTTTTTTTTTTCATTTTTACATGAAGGGTGGGCTATGGGGAAAAGGGAGAGCAGCCAGTTTTAGTTTTTTAATCTGCTTAGGAAGTTTCAGGTTGGGGTTTCTCAGAGCCCTTGTGATGTTTACCGTTGATGAACCGAATTATAATTACTTTTCTATGACTTTTTCAACCATAGCTGAACACTGATGACCTGAGCTAGAACCAGAAATTATTATTTTTGAGCCCACATCTTAACACAAAGGTATTTAATTTTTTTCCCCCTGGTTCTTCGTAAAAAGCTTTATAATGGTTTTCTCAGTTATAAGCCTCAAATTGATGATACAGAGCATGTCAGCTTCCTGGAAATGCTTCTCATGGAGTTTTCCTAAACAGCCCCCTGCTTATAGGGGCAATATTATGCAGGGGCACATAGTGAACAGGTGAATCACATCCACTATGTGATCTCTTAGAAGTCTGAAATCCTTTCTTAAACACAAGCTGCAATAAAATTGCAGCAACACAATTGTGTGGGAAATTATATCTCTGTAGCAATGAGATGTGTGCTGTTAAACATGAGTTTTCCAGGGAATGGGCACCATGGGTCCTGGGTTCTGATATAATGTCAGAATGCCTTCTGATCAATGGGTCCTGTCTATTTAAAAAAAACCAAACAAACAAACAAAAAAAACAAACAAAAACAAATAAAAACTTAAAAATTTTGTGTGTGTTTGTTTTTTTTTAAGATTATAATGTGGTTCAGGTGTCTTATTGGAATGATGAGAACTTGTAGTGTATTGCTGTGTGGGGAACAAGAAGTGAGATGGGATTTTTGCTGAGCTGCTAGTTGACCAGGTTACCAGCTGGAATTAAGTGTCTCTGTGAACTGTCGTTTCCTGATTTCAGGCAGCTGTGAGTTCTGATGGTCTGTGGTATTTCATCTGGTCAACCTCGTGGCAGGGCTAACAGTTTTGTTTTGGCTACTGCTGCTGTTTCAAAACAGTTTCTTAAATACTTGTCTATTAAAATAAATGTCTGTAAGTGGAGACGCATGTGGGAAGTTCAAGTTTTAAAAAGATGTTAGAAAAAAATAAGTGTTAAGTTTTGGTTTACAGCCATCATTTTTCCTTTGAGTATGCATTTAACAGCTGTCAGTATTTTCATATAATGCTTAACCTGGAGGATGCATTTCTCGAATATTGTTGTTGTTTAAATATTTGAATGAATCTTAATTGAAGGGATATTATATGGTATGTATACAGATCTAAATAAGATGTTTGAACATTAATTATACACGCACATGTATACAGAATACATATCTATCCAGAAAAATCTAGCATGAATATTACATTTTTAAACAATTGTGAGTAAGAAATGAATGGATGCTTCGGCCGGTCATTGCAGATGCACTAGGTGAAAGTCCTGCTAATTCTGAGTGACTGTTGTCTAGGTGGGATATACCTTGACAATCAGACAAGAACTTACTGTCCAGTGAATGTGTGTGTTAAGAATACTTTGACTCATAGCTTTGTTTTTCTAGTGATTTACAAGCAATGCAGTAAACTTTAATGAAGAATTTTCAAGTGATATGTGGGGGTTTTTTTTGTGTTTTGTTCCCCCCCAACCTCCCCCTCCCCGAAAATGTAGAATTATTAAAGGCAGATTTTCTTCAGAAATACATGTTGGTATCAAATAATGTTCAGTTGGTGACTCTTAGACAAGGGCACAATTCTCTTTTTTTTTTTTTTTTTTTTTTTTTTTTTTTCTTAATAGAGGCAGTGCTTTGAGTGGAAAGGATTGAGGGAAGTGACCTGTTTCTAACATATCTTCATATATCAAAATGCCATGGCTTCTAATAATTTCCTATATATCTGTACAAATTAGTGAGAAACGCTTGCCCTCTGCTTGCTTATCTTAAATGAAGTTTAGTATTGATTTTGGTGATAGATATAAGGTGTTTGGACCTGAGCTATTTTCATAAAATACTTCTAATCAGCTAATCCACTTTTAATGTTTGAAATGTGGTGAACCAAAAAAGCTTTAGAACTGGTAAAGTAATGTGTTTGAGAGTTGACCTTTCTGTACTTGCATGTCTATATCTATCTTTTCTGAAGTATATGTTCTTTAAAACTGTAAGAACTATTTTTTTTTTTTTCTTCCACGAATGTTTCCCAAAAGTTTTTTTTTCTGTTTGATGGTGGTTCTTCTAACTACATGATACTGAAATTCAGAATTATTTGGCTGCTTACATTGAAAGAATTTGATGATTGTTTGCTGATTATATGGAGACAATTTTGAAAAGCAAGATTTATCTGATATTTGTTTTCCCTAATAATTGTGTAAAGCGATTGCTTCTTATTGAGTAAACTCTGTTACTAGAATAGCTTTGAAAAGTGGTACCAAAAAAGAACCGCAATCTTGTCAAAGTACATTCTCTCTAGAATTTAAATGAATCCAAAATTGAGTCATCTGTTTTTAATTGTCTGTCACTGTGGCAGAACAAACAACCGAGTTTTGAATGTGACACAGCTGCAGAAACTCTCAAGTCACAAAAAAGCTCCAGACAAAAAGCCCTGTAATGGTAAATTAGTAACTTTTTATGGTTATCTGGGCCACTCTCAAAGTTGTGGGAAATAAGGTTTTATTTACACAAAATAAAGTTAGGAAATAAATTAAAAGTAGGTGCTTTCCCAAAGGACAAGGCGTGAGTTGAGTGGACACCATCTTTTTTAGAAACTTTCATCAAGTGAAAAAACCTGTGAAGGTAAGTTTGGATTTGTTCTGATACTGAATGAGTTGCACTTTTTCTCACTCATGAAGGTAATGGAGAATATGTTTCAATGGAGATGTTTGCTCAAAAGGAATAATACACTGAAGTATATGCTGCTTTGCTGATTTTAAGTCCATAAATTAAAAATGTGACTCTAACAACTGCTGAATATTCAACTTTCTGTTAGTACAGCTCATCAGCTAAAGTATCTCGGAATGGAGGGAAAGATTTTTTTTTTTTTTTTTTGCGCTGCTGCAGGTATTTGTGAGTACGCTGTAATTACTGGACTGCTCTGTTCAGATAAATGGGAGATAAAGTACACTCAGTTATCTGAGAACAGGATAATTCTTCCAAGTCCAGTGGTAATAAGGAGGGCTTGTAAGAAAGACTAGGAGAAACTCGACCAAGGGCCTGTTGTGACAGGACTAGGGGTAATGGTTTTAAAGTAGAAGGAGGCAGATTCAGACTGGACATAAGAAATTTTGTGCACTGAGGGTGGTTGAGCACTGGAAGAGGTTGCCCAGAGAGGTGGTGGATGCCGCATCCCTGGAAACATTCAAGGCCAGGTTGGACGGGGCTCTGAGCAACCTGATCTGGTTGGAGATGTCCCTGCTCCTTGCAGGGGGGTTGGACTGGATGGCCTCTAAAGGGCCCTGTCAACCCTAACCTTGCTATGATTGTAATACTTAACAGCTTTTTCACCTGCTTTGAAAGCAGGGGTTTTTGCAACTGTTTAGTTCTCTACTCTTTATATTGGAGGCTTGCAGGCTTCAGTAAAAGCTCAGGGCAGTGCAGGAATATTCTGTATAGGAGAACACATGTATCCTCATACTTTTCTTTGTTACCTCATTCATACTAAATTTTTTCACTTATATTGTCAGTTTTTCTTTTTTATATCATCTCTTCAAGAATATTTTTTCCTGATACTTTACCTCCTTTATTCAAACCTATTCATTCTTTCCTACTTGTTCCTTCATCTTGTTTTGTAGTTTTTCTGTCTCCTGTGCTTTGGATGTACAGCTGCAAAATAGTCAGTGGTTTCTCATCCCCTCTTGGTAGCTGATTTGATGCTCAAGTTTTCAAAGATGAAACTTATTTTCTGAATTTTGTGACCTTCAGAAAGTATTTATCTGAGTGTAGAGAAGTATGCTCTGTTCCTCCAGTCAATTGATAAATAATAGTACAAATAAAGTAGTAATGTGACAATAGACTAAACAGTACAAAACCTCTGCTTTCACTCTGTTTTCACTGGGATTTTTCTAGAAAATTGAGGAGGAAGCTTAAAACTATGTAATGAGAAAGCATCTTTTGGTCTTCCTCCCTGCAACTTTACCAGGTGAAATTAACTTACAAAAAATGCACATGGGATATGTGTGTACCTGTGCTGGTTCTGGCTAGAATAGAGTTAATTTTCACCTGAGCTGGGAGAGAAGCTGGAGCTGGTGGCACCTGTGGCTGGGGATCCAGCTGGCATAGGTTACTGATGACCCCACAGCTGGAACAGGTTACCCAAATTGGTCCAAGGGCCCTCCCACACCATGGGCCCCCTGCTCAGTATATAAAGTGAGGAGGGTGCAGAGGGGAGGTTCCTACTACTCAGGACGGAGCTGAGCATCAAGATCCACTGTGAGCTATGGTACTGTAAGTTACCTGCTTCAGTATTTTCTGTTCTTGGGTTTTGTTTGTTTTCCTTCTCTGTTTTGGTTTTTCCTGTTATTCTCTTCAACTTTTTTTTTTATCTCAACCTATGAGTTTTGCCTTTTTTTCTTTACTAATTCTCCTCCTTGTCCCACTGGAGGGTGGGGGGAGTGAGCGAGAAACTGTGTGCTTGGTCCTGAGCAGGGCTGAACTACAACAGTACCCTATAGTGGAGCATGTGAATCGCAACTTCTGGATGTACAAAGCTTCTGAAACTAATGGGATACTGACTGACTTCTTTAAAGGTGTGGTTTATTCTTGGCTTGTTCCTAACTTTGGCATAGGCATATGGTGACGGGGGATTTGTGTCATTCTAAATTCATAAAATTCTGAATGGTAACACAATATGACTTTTAAAAAAATATTTTCTATAAAATGTTGTGGACACTCACAATACTCAAATCCCATTTGAGTTTATCTAATTTATTTGTAATGAATTCAAGCTTAGCTCCACTTAAACCAAAATTGCTCCAAAACTTCAGTATCATTAACAGTCTACAGGCTTAAAATGTCACTCAGGAGTTAATTAATTAATTAATACTACTTTTTCTGATGATCCAAAATGCACAACCACTCGCCGAGCAAAGGGGGGGCTCTGAGCTTCAAAGTTCCTTAGGCAACATCCCAACCTAAGGGGAGAGTCTTTCACTGCAGAACCACTGCTAGGAGGAGGACCAACTCGAGCTCACTCTCTGGCAGGGGCTCCATTTATACCTGTGTCAAATCTGTGGCTGTATGTATTCATGTCAGTTCTCACTGGCTGAAGACTCCTTTTTACATCAGCCATATGGTTCTAGAAGCTTCCTAGCTTAAAGTGGGTGTATCTACATGCACAATAGGGTTTATTTGTGTTCAGGATTACTGGTATGAGGAGCTAACAGACCTGTTGTCATTAAATAGAATAATTAGTGGTCTCTGGAAGGCCTACTTTTCATCATAGTTTGAATGACTGACTTAATTATGGGTTCAAGTTGATATCTGACTCTATTCTTCTTATTAGGATAAATTTTCCTAGGAGAAATTTTAAGTGGAACCGATGACTTTTAAGAAGTTTTAGGTTTGTATTGCACTAATATCTTCTTTTCATGCCAGGAGGCTGTAATCTTACAATGGGAGAGCAGTGAAGGGCTGCCCTCAGGAGGGTGCTGATGTCCCCTGAAGGTGATGAAGCCAAGTACCAGCACCTCCCTACCAGATTAGGCCTGATAATACAGAGAGACCAAAGGAATAGATCAGACTTGTGCTTCCTGTTTTACCGACTGGAATAAGGAAAGCTGCCTTAAATAGCACCTTTTCCTGCACCCATGCGCTGGGAAAGATGAGAAAGCAAAAAATCTTAAGGCAGCAGTCTGAGACTTGTGAAGCATGCCCAAACAGGGGATAGAGATTTCAGCCAAAAGGTTAATTTAAAGCAACTGTGAAGTTTAATTTTGCAGTCTGTCTTGCGTTGCTAGAGGGAGAAATTAGTTTAGCGGTAGATTCTTGGGGATGAAATGCAAGATCAGATCTTCTGCAGTTAACTTCTGTTGCAATCATTTTCAGCAGTATGCAGTTTTATTAGGATCTAAAAAGTAGCAGTGCTTGTACAAACACTTGAATACATGTGGAGTTCTGGAGGAAATGTATTTTTGAAACAGACTATTACCCTTGTAAGTGCCTGGATAAGAGAGATGGGTGTGAGGTGAGAATAATCAAGGGGTCTGTGGATACTGCATCCTGTGATTCTGTTGTCCAGGGTGCTGTGCAGCTTGTGTAGTTTAGGGATGCTAGGCATCTATTCAATTGTGTTGGAGTTTTAAACTAGATTTCTCAGAATGAGCTCTGCATTCAGGATCTTGCAAGATACCAGGAAGACTCTAGTCCTATGGTTCAACTGCAGTTCCATTGCTCGGGTGGAGGTTTGATGTTTCGACAATGTTGAGACAAATATTTGACACAGTCTTTTACAGTGATGCTGGTTTAAGTATGCATGTCTTTGGTGACTATCAGAGTTATTACAGATAGCTTCTCTAGCTTCTCAGAGAGTATTGGTGAGAATGTTGAAGAAGGATGTGTGACTGGCTGTGCTTTTTGCTGGGTGTCACAAGAATAATCTCCTTGTACCTTCCTCATTTCTTTTATATTGTGTGCCATTTATAGGCCATAACTGTGCCTCAATATTCTTTTCTCCTTCCTCTTGGGACAGTCTATTTGAAAGGGCACAGCTTCCAGACATTCAGGGTTCATAATTCCAAATTATCACCAATCTTTATGCACATTGTTCTATTTCTAGCACTAAGGGAAACTTGAATCATGATTATGTGAAGCAAAATCTCAGAGGTTTTTACTGTAACAGACTTTGGATGTTGTAGTTAATGCAAAGAATAGTTAATACAAAGAAATAGACTATGTATGGATAGTATTTTCACTTGAATTTAAATTAAAAAATGCGGAACATGGCAATAATAATACCGTTACTGTGACAGAACCTTGGTTTACACATTTCTGTTGTTTTCTTTCATTCAAAACCCTAGTGCTTACATCAAGAATGACAACAATCTTTTTATTTGTAGGGGGCCATTAATATTTACTGAAGGTGAATGTGACTCAAAATCCTGAATTCCAATCTCAAATTTCAGAAATTTCAAACTTAATAAACTAGCTGTATGTGAACTCTAGGCTCTATGGCAGCTAAACATATTGCAAAAAAATAATGAGGACCAGCTACAGCACGAAAAAATACTCTAGACAAAATATCCAAGTTCTTTTTAATGTAACACTAGAAATTCTAAAAGATACCGAAGTCAGTCAGCGAGCAGTAAATCAGCATGAAATCTATTTCTTCCTGCACCAGAAAAGGTATGGATTTAGATCAGGAGCTGATTTTATAGCATTATGACAAAAATGTAGCCTGTAAACTTCTGTTTTCCAGCCTAATTTTTGTAAGTCACTGACTTTAGAAAGAGTTCATATAGGTCAAATATTTAGTCACAACATATAAACATGAAAAGGTGATTGATAGACATATTTTGTTAATAGTCCAGTTGCCAAAAAGTACAGTTAAAGTGAATTTTTTAGACTGTAAGACTGTTTTAGGCTATAAGCTGTAAGTTGTCTCAAAATATTGGTGTTACGTTATTGTGTAGAGTAGTCCTAAGAGTATTCCAAGTGATGCATGGTGGAGGTGGTGGTCCTGTCTCCAGCTCGCGGCTTACTGAGAGCTGTCATTCTCTTAGTGAGTCACCCCTGTGTAGGATGCTGTCTGCTCCCACAAAGTGTGACTGCAAGACCTTGGCTTGTCTTGCAGGATAATTTCAGCCCCCTTTATCCTTCTAGTGTCCTTCAAAGTGATCATACTCTGGCTCCAAATCTTTCTGCAAATTCTGTGATGTGTTAAGCCGAAAGTAACCGAGAAAATTGTCAATAAGTGCTTTAAGATAAATAATGGTTTGCTTTCGGTTTTACTGAAAAGCATAGCTATTTATAGCGTTTTCACTCTCTCAGAAAATTAGGCTGCAAACAGCTGAATCTTCTAAGCAGTTATGCAAACTTGTCACAGAGACTGAACTTACTAATGCTGATCAAGTAATGAAGCAAGACAAATATTATTTTCTTAGGGTTTCTGAGGTTTTAGAGACACTGTAGAAATACTAATCTGACCATCCTCCAGCAGTCTTGTTTGTTTCCATTTAGCATAAGTGCTCTTGGGCAGAAATTTATTTAGCTGAGGGGATGATGAGAGTGCAGCTGGGTCAGGTGGAAAAGACAGGGACTGAGTCATACTGGATACTGAGGGGCTGCTTGGTGGTGGCTTATGCTAGGACTGGAGCAGAAATGTGGGTCTTGGTGTTTCTCTTCTAATTTCCGTTTTTCTCTGGCTGTACATCTCTGTACATCTCAGCTTTGCTGATGAGTGATCTTTGTTAGATATGTGAGGCACATGTGAACTCCCATGTATTGTGCTGATGCTAAAAAGCACTGGACTGATATAATTGCACCAGTCAGAGTTAAGGTAGGATCATTATATACTTCAGATGGTTCCATGAGCCTTTTGTTCATCTGCACACATAATTGAAAGTCAGCCCTTTTTATAAATGACTTCTTAAAGTCTGACACTTAGTCAAAGTGACCACCAGTTGGTAACTTTTGAAAAAAACAATAATGAATATACGGGCCTGTTAGGAGAAATACCACTGTGAGGTCATCTTTAAAATAAAGCTAATTTTACTTGCATCATTGTGCCTCCCTCCTCCCCCTTTGCAAAAAGGGAAAAGTAACTGGTTTATTTATTATGTATGCTGTGTGATACTGAAGTGACTGTTTATATAGGCAATCTACCGATAAGAGCTGTTATTTTGCTGTTGTTAGTATAGGGGAACAAATCTAATTTTAAGCTTGCATACTTGGATTCTGTTTAAAAGCAAAACTGTCAGTGTAACAAATGAAAGCAAGGGTGGTGGCTTTGAAATGAATGATCTGAATCATGTATCAGCAGGCATACTGTTAATATCATTATGCTATTTAACAGGACAGTTTCCAGTCCAGAAAAGGAGGATATGTTGGTTTTGTTTCCAGAAGTTGAAGCCTATATAGAGGAATACTCCATCAAGGAAAAATATGTAACAAAGACTATACGGTCTATAAATAATCTGTGTTTTTCTGCTGAAAAGTACTTGATCTTCAAATAGAAGTCCTGTTTGAGTTCTGGTTTGTACTATTTTTTTTCTAATGATTTATTTATTAATGCCACGACAGTATTGCGTATAAGCTTGCTCTATACCTCTTTTTATATACCTCTAGGAAGTCCCTTCCTGGAAGGGACAAAGTTTTTACAGGAGTTGCATAGGAGAATGCAAGTGTGTTAAATTCTGTAGCAGCATCTGACTGTTCCAGATATGGTGAAGAAATATGGAGCTGAGAGTGACAGAGTACATTGAGGATGAGCGCAAGCCAAAACGTACATGAAATGTTGTCTATTGTGCTGCTAAAGCTATGTTAAGAGGGGTACTGTAAAAAAGGAACTATCACGTTTAATATATGTGCAGTTACAAAATGCAGCAAAATAAGGATTGATTTTGTGCAGAAAGATACTCCTATAGTATTTCCCACCCTTTCTGAGAGGTTAATAAAATGGAACTTTAACAAAACCAGGACACATCACAGTACTTACACAGGTTTTGAAAGCTGTGAAAGTAAGTTCTTATAGAGTTTTGATAAACTTTCATTGTAGGGTGATGCAGACATGTCTGCCAAGAGTGAAAACATCATTGTTCATAATGAATCTGTTGTAACAGTTGCGTTAGGTTAGTGTTCAGAAGATGGGTTAGTGTTCGGAAGTCTCCAAAAGATCCAAAGTTGATGATTGATACTGTGCAACTAAGTCCTTCTGCTGTAGTGTTTATAGGGTAAACGGTTAGGAAGAAGAGATTATATAGCTGTTACAAAGTATGTAGGAAAAGACAGAAAACAGTTAACAGAACATGTGTAGCACTGTCCTTATGGCTGTGCCTCCTTGATATTAATGTACTGAGAGGAATGTTTGTGTTTATGTGCTTTATTTTCAAGATTTCTAAAGCAGTGTAGATGCTCATGTGAGTGTTCAGCTGCTTTATTACAAAGGCCTTATTCAGTGAGGCTCTTAAATGTAACTTTTAAAGTACCTGAGTAGCTTGTGGAATACAAAGTTAGGCATATACTGAAGTAGCCTGGTCAGCTGGCTCTGGAGGATGCGGGGAAAATATATATGATAGGTATGCTATATTAGGAGAATCAATCTGTACTCCTGTTTCTGTATAAAATACTGGTTATCTCGATGTTAACATATTATTTTGGGTCAGGAGTGCAATTTCTGATGGAAATATCATCCTCGCTGGCTGTGCTTTGTGTGGTATGATGGAGGCATGAGTCAGAGTTGAACAGATGTTGTCAAGGTCTCACGAGTTGCTTTTGGGTAGGTATCACTCCATGACAACATATAATACTTAAAAACCTGTAATAATGTATGTTCCGCAAGTGCTCCATAGAGAAGATCTAACTGTTGTCTAGCATGGGTTGTCTGAAGGAACAGTCAAAGAATTATAAAAATAATTCTGTAGCAATCACTCAGTGGCAAATTCAATAGCAATTATAGCTCTCATCCAGCAACAGTAGTTTCCTGCAGTGATAGCAAGTTGGCTCTGTTTTCTTTTATTTTAACTTCTTGAATTATCTAGTGAATAGATCAAGGAAAGCTGCATATCTGTCAAGTCATGACCTTGAAAATATATAAAGCTTATGGTTCATGATTCCCTGGTAGTGTTCCCAGCATCTCCAAAACTGGCGAGACATTAGTGCAGCCTCTCCCAGAGAGCCAGGTGAGCAGGTTGGCTGGCTTTGCAGTTTGCTGGCCAGCAATGTGGCCAGTGCCTTCCTGCAGCCTCTGCTGTCAAAGACCATGTTGCACCATTGCCTACAAGCTTATTGCGGTTCATGTGAATAGAGCCAGGCATCATATGGTTCTGTGTCCACAAACACATATTGCAAAATAAAATACACAAGTTATCATAAAAGAGTGGGATTTTTTTTTTTTTCAAATAAAATCTTTTTAATATCATGCCTTTTCTCAGCAGTCATGAAGACAAGAAACTTCCTTTTTGCAACTAGTGCTGCTACTCAGGAAAAACAAATCTGACATTCGCATCCGACTGATCTTCCAAGATGAAAGAAATCATAAATTTTCTGAGGCTTATTGTAAAACTATCGTAGCTGGAATCAGTTTGTGTTAGATGTGTAAACTCTTGTACGGATGTGTTTTCTTCTATATGGAGGCATAAAGATGTATATAAAGACAGTAAAAGGTAAAGTAATAGGTTACCACAGCAGACTGTCACTCTGTGAAAGGAGTGTTTCGGGACCTGCTTCATAGTCTTGGTTGATGAGTGCCATGAGAAAGTCAGTTGACCAGATTTTGCAATGGCAAGGCTGAACAGCTTGCTCAAGTGCGTTGATATCTTCTGGGCAGAGTTGTCACTTCTCATAATTGCATTGGATAGGATGGAATATGATTTCCTCAGTAGACGGACACCCAGGAGGTGGTTCAGCTTGTCATGATAGATGTGTCCTTTGCCCGTGTATTGAAGTTAATCTATATTTATTCAACTTGGATAAAATTAGACAAGGAACTTTTTAAAAAACAAACCAAACTCAAACAATTCTGTCTAAATGAAAAGCCATGTCATGTGCCAAAGTGGATAATAATATCTGATAACCATGTCATAATGCTTGGTTTTAAATTTTAAAAGAAAACACCATGCATATAAATTTAGTGATAAAGACAATAAGTTTATTTTCCTTTACTCTTTAGTGATGTAACACTGCTCTGGTTCTGTGATAGGCTCTAAATAGTTGATGAAGATAGTAATTCCCTGTTTATTGAAAAGCGAAAGCGAACGTTAAGCATCACTGCTTTTTTCTTCTCGTTTGTATGTTGGTATGAACAGCATTTAGGAATCTGGGAGTCTAAGTGTTTTGCTTCATACAAAGGTTTTTTTCCTTTTTCCTGCCATAAAGTGGCAAATATCTTTCTCGAAGCATCCTATAGATTTAATAATATTTCTCTTAACACTTGTGCCCTGCCTTAAATCAATGTATGTTGATTTCTGTGTTCCTTTAGTAAGCTTTTTGTCATTCCAGAGTTTTCTTTTTCACTGTGAATTAGTTCAGCATGCTCATATTGATGAGTTACATCTGTATAAACATTAATTTATTGCACTAGTTTGCTATTCTCTCCAATATTAGTGATTCTTCCTGGTTTCAGGGCATTCTTTTAGTCTGTCTCCATGTGTGGCTTTCCTCATGTTTTATTTGTATATGTGTGCTACAGAGAACTGTTAATATATATGCATAAGTATTAAAACTCCAAAGTGCTCGTTGTAGGTTTTATATCACCTGGCTAGCTGCATGTAGTGTGAATTTTTGATTATTTAGAACAATGTAGCCTAAATCAATAATATAATTCTGATAGATAGGTCTAGGTGATTTTTCTAAAAAAACCCCAAAACAAACCAAACAAAAAAAAAACCCCACAACTACCAAACAAAAAAAAAACCCCACAACTTCTCGCTGGTTAGATTACTGTATATTAGCCCTTGTAGAGTTTTAAAATTACAGTTTAAATGAAAAATGCCCAGTATATATGATAATTGATGATAGACATACACAGTTTTTCTACTCTTTGAAGAGCAGGTGATTGAGAGTAACGCCTTAGTGGCTTTCTAGGGCAACAAAACCGTTTCCATAAATAACATGCTACTTGTGCCTGGAAGTTGGTGCTACCCCTTTTGATAGCTGAATTTGTGGGCTGCTGTAAATAATAATGTTTAGATGATGCCCATCAAGTGCAACTTGTAATGTAATTTTCAGTGTCCTTTTTTAACATACTTAGAGCTGAGGGGTATTGGGACATGGTTTACTGAATTCTTTCTCCTTAACATATGGTGATTATTTTTACATTGAAACTTTTGTTTTGCGGTGCTCTGTAATCAGAAAAATCCGCCCTCCTTCAGAAAGCCTGATTTGAATGAAAATGATGACTATTTCCTGGAACGCATTGTAGATAAAATAAAATGTAATTGCTTCAGATTGGAAAGTTAACCGTAACAAATGTTGTCATCTTTTATCAATGATAACAACAGGTGAAATAAAGAAGAATAAGAGGCATTTTCTTGAGATTATGATGAGTATATTGTCATTGTTGTCATTGTCTGTGAGAGGCTGAACTTGAGGCTCGTCCGGCCCCCTTTTAAATTTATTTACTCTTAGGAAACAAGAAAATAAAATCCATGACTTTCCTGTATTAATACCACATGCTTTGGGACAGCCTGGTTTTGTTTCGCCTGTTTAATGAATAAATTTTCCTCATAAAATATCTCTGTCAGGTTTAGACATAAACATTTATTTCCTAATGATTTAGCATGCTACTATATAAAAATAAACTCTTATTAGTCTACAGATATATATAATATAATATATAAATATATTTATGGTCACAGAGATACTGTATAAAAAGCCCTGTTTTATATGCTTTTCTAAGGGTAGCTGACTGATGTGGAAGAGATGATTTATGAGCTTACTGCAGTAAACAATGGCTTGAAGGCTTAAGATACTAAATAATACATAGAAGATGAAAAATATTTATTTGAGGGGAGGAGGAAAAGAAATTACTTTGGATTTTTGTGTATCTTAAAGTAATACACTAATCTTGCATCATAAATTCCTTTCATTTGCAATGGTTGTGTAATCCCAGACAGACTAACTTTTCAAATGTATAAATTCAACAGTTTGAGAAATTCCATAACAATATTATATTGTTTCCCATTCTTCATTGCTATAAAGCCTTTGTGTAAGATTTTATTGACTTGTTAATGGGATAGCTGAAGTCTTATGCAGTTGTTGTCTTTAGCCTCTATTTGTATTAGACAAATACCAGAAGTCCTAGATACCAGCCACCTCTTATGTAGTATGTTGTCTTTTCGTTTCTGAAATAAATTCCTGTATTTCTAATGGTTTTATTTCTTAGGCAAACTTCTTGTGCCCAGTTAGCAACTTTCTGAAATGGGAAATACATAAGCTGTTATTTGGCTTACCTCATCTTTTGTCATTAATGTTATGCTTAGAGATCATGGAGATCTTGTTTGTCATCAGCTATGATGTCCTTTGAAGGATTTTCCAAGCTCTTTTCCAAATTCTGCATATTTCTGATTGCAAACTCTATGATTTGATGGACTTTTCATTTTCTCCTCCGTTACTCAGTGTTTAGTTCAAATGAAATAACTAGGTTATCTGATTTTTTGAGACTGGGATGAGTAGCCTTATGCCAGATGTAGGTGAATCTCTTGCTATGGTTTGATCATTTCAGATACACACAGAATTTGGTCCAAAACCTTTTGTGGTTCAGTCAGCTATTCACATCAAGTCAGAAGAAGGATTTCTTTTGATGTTAGCCCAAAAAGGATTGATAATGGCCTAAGATTTATTTACAGAAAATACTTGTTTATCTTCACTCTGATAAATATTGTTTTGTCTGTATCTGAGGTTTTGTACCAATAAGTTCTAAAGCAAGAAATTACCTGAAAAGGTATCTGTGAAAAGATGAGAACAGCTAGTGTATGCCTTCTGCTATCACTGTAATCCTCATGATATTTAGGGATAAGATTTATGAAACTTATTAACCAAAAGACTTGTAATCTTTATTTCAGGCAGTATTTTATGGAGGAAAATATATTTAAGGAAATTTAATGTTACTCTATACTCATTATTTTAAAGAAGTTATTTTTGCACTGGTTTAAGTTTTCTCGTGAAAATTAATGAGAACTAGTATGTGTAATACTAGTAGTATGAATAATAAATATATTAATCTGTAAATGTCTTGAATATAAATTTAGAGTTTTTCCAAATTTTGTCGGGTCTCATGGGGTCTTATCAGGCACTATACTGTGCACAAGACTGTAAACAGTTCTTTTGTGTAAGATGAGATAATTCACAAGGAGAGTAAATGTGAAGGACGTACTTAGCATTTTAAGTAACCTAACTCTGGAATTTCCAGTGTTTATTTTGAGCCCAAAATCTCACATTTCTAGTTGAAAATTTTGGAAATGAAGAGAAGCTTTAAATATCACAGCAAGTCTTACCAGAGTTCAGTATTAAACCCAACTCTCAATACCCAGTGGAGTACTTGAAAAAGCTTTCTTCTAGGTTTTCTGTCCGATGATGTTGAAATTAGAGGAACTGGAATTGATAATTGTTGAAATCGGAGGAACTGGGCCAAATGCTGTA
>WHYT01017181.1:182877-200304 GCA_009806455.1 Tetrax tetrax | reverse complement strand
TACTTGTTAAGAACTTCTGTTCATACAATTAAAATTAAAAAATTCTTCTATCTAATTTAATTTTGATCATGCATTCTTGAGTATGTATGTAGTAGGTTCTAAATAAGAATGCCTGGGTTTTATTCTCTTGCAAGTAAATTTAGTCTGTCCTTCATTTCTCAGTTTTCTATTTCTGCCTGTTAAAAGATGCTTTAAATTGAAAGCTGGTAGTCTAGAACTCAGCTCCATTCAGTTCTTGTGCACTAATAGTTGAACAAAAGTCAGCGTTTGGTATTGCGAAGGAGAAAGATACAGATCCCTGCTTATTACAGTAGAATACTGAAAAGGAGCAGTTTCTGGATAGCTTGCATCCCTCGTGGATCTGTGTGCTGCCAATAATTTCTACCATTTCTGTGGGGAGTTTTTATATTATATGTAAAGCAATTGATTTTGGGAGGGAAAAAATAAAACAATGTGGGTAGCTGATATTTTAGCAGTCTTGAGTTGAAAAAAATGAGGACATTGATGATAGGATTCAGTGCTGGATCTTTTTGAAAGGTAGAATGGATTGTGTAGAGGGAGGAAGGGCTTTCTTCCCTGTGGCTCTGAGTAGCATTTCTTGGTTTGCTTCTGTCCTTTGCCTTGCTCGTGCCTTGACCCATCTGCCTGTGTATTTCTTCATAGTACAGTCAGCATTTAGTTCATGTAACACTGCTTTGAATTTAGCCTTTTCTGGCAAATAGACACATAAAACTGCACGTGCTTTGGGACTGTCCACTCTTGACTGGAATGTAAATCTTCCTTGGAGGAAAAAATATTATGCAGAAGTAGCTGCAGTGCTGGTACCTCTTGTTCTGTGTCTAAATAACTTATGCGGCAAAACTCAAATTCATATGTTGAATAAATATGCACATAAATTAAAGGGAGTTTAAAATACTGAAAAATAAATGTCCAATTGTTTTTGCCATGCAAAAGAATTGTTCTTCTTGGTGTTAATTTATTCAGGTTGGTAACAGGTGTAGGTAAAGCTTGTTTGCAGATTTATTCTAATTGGTGTTATTAAAATGAAGTGTTGTCCCAGCCTTCAATGTTTCTTAGGAATTGTGGTGCCTTTTTATAGAGTGAAATTAACTTCAATTAATAATCTTTCCTGTAACCTTAGTGACTGTTTTATTTGTGAGGCTGTTTGCAGCTTCCAGTGATCCATTTAATAGCAATGGATCTGATGGCAACAAAAGGAAGTTAAATAAGATGAATAACCTAAATACCGAACCATATGGTTAAACATCACTTAGTTTGTAGTTTTTTCCTTGTAAAATGACAAGGAGATAAATTCTGGCTTTCAGGCAGTTTTTTAGAGATATTTAAACCGGGCAACATCCTTTCTGCAAAGTCTAGCAGGAACTCCAGTGGCTTAGAGCAACTGAAGTTGCACTTCGATCGAAGTAGAACCTCACTTTGATCGGAGAATCTGAATAATAGGAGTTGTCTATAGAATGAAGCAATATTTTTAGTTCATGTTTGATGTTGGGCTCATATAGTCATGTAGGTTCTGGTTAACGTGGGGCCTGCAAACAGTTACGTGCATGTACCCTGTTATTCTTTCAGCCTTTGCTCAAAGTCTTGCTTGTGATATTCTAACCTCAATTTCTACAAAGATTTAGGAATCTGTCGTGAGGTTGGCAAGTCTGTAAGTCCACCCACATTTTTAAGGACACTACTTGTATACTTCAGATTAGCATTGAATCTTGATGTTTAACAGGGATTAAAATAGAGAGAATGGCTACGTATGACTTGTGGGTACCTACAGATGCTGAAGAGAGGGCCATCAAATTATTTGGGTAAACAATACAAAATCTTAGAATACTTTAAAATGTTATCTGCAGGAAAGAAATTTCCTTGACTTCTAGGAACCAGTTGGAATTTAATGGTGTAAATAAAAATGACTTAAAAAATCTTGTAACTAAAATACCGAATAACTGGATTAGGATTTTTTTTTTCTTGTGCTATATCACTTGTTTTTTTAAATATACATCACTAAATTCTCACTTTGAAATTGTATTTTCAAAAGTAATCACTGGTACTTGCTTAAAAAGACAGGTATTCATTTGATCAATGTTTCATCTTCACTCATTGTTAATTTTCCAGGCAATAAAAAGCTCTTTGGTTGAAGGAAATTTGAATGTAAACTTCTGCACTTAAAACTGCAGTGAAGAGCTTGAATACTTGGGCTTTAGTAGCTCTCCAAGGTGCAGAGAAACATCAGCTTCTGTAAATCAAATGTGTAACTGTAGGAATCAGGCCCATTTACATTTGCAAACATGCCTGAGTGACCTGGACCCTCTGAACAGCAAACAGAAGTGAATGGTCTGGACAGTTGTTTGGTGTGTATACTGATTAGGTCAAACTAATGATAGGAATAATTCTAAACATTTCAATACAATTTACTTATTTGATTTTAGTGAACTTTTAGAAAACCAATCACGACTCAAATAGATACAGCTTGCTAGTACAAGATTGGCATGAAGTAAAACCAAAAATCCTGCAGGATTTTTCGTGAATATTGTACTGTATTGCTTTGCTGCATTACATATTTTGGCAACTTGGCTAATCAGCAGAAAATATACATAATGTGTGTATTTATATGCATATATATGTACATGTATAACAAACACACCCAGAACAGGGATACAGACTTCGATTCCTTCTTTCTGTTCTGATCTGTTTATTCACTGTCTGCTCTTTCATGGAAATAATGTAGTCAGGTATGTTGGAAAAAAATTGTGAGAGAATTAATGAATGAGAAGTACTTCTGTTAACAACCCTGGATGTGATTGAAGTTAGTGTTACAGTGTATCAAATGCACGGAATACTTTGGCCACGAAGAGACAATATCTTCCACAGATACACTTATAGATATGTTTGTTGTGTGTGGAATAGACGTGGACTGTTAGAATAGACGCTGTGTGTTAGAAAGTTGAATACAGACTTGGATCTCTCAGCAGTCGTCACCACATGAACACTGTTTTTGTAAGCAGCGGTGGAAGCTGCAATGGCCTCCTTAGTTCATACTCTGTCTCATTATTTGCACTTAATGCAATTTTCTAGTGTATAAAATGGACTAAAATATCTTTCTGAATGTCTATACTTAAAATGAAAGCAAAAGTGTTTTTTGACTATTAGATAGCTGGAGTGTTCGTGAAATCAAACAAAGGCTTTTTTTTGTGTCTACTCGGCTGTGGTGGTTGCAGTTAATTACTAACACTTTCCCCAGAGGTTACACTGGCAAAACACTCGTTGTGCTGGAGCATCAGCATTGGAATGTACTGAAATGGGTGTATTATCTGGTGTACTGGTAGGAAAAAAAAAACACAAGAAAAAAACAACAACTGACTAAATATGGAAACTTAAAATGTTGTAGGGAAGTTCATATTTGGCTTTCAGATTCCTAAGGGAATATCATTATAGAAAAGGTTAAAATGTCATTTGAAAATTGATTATAATTTTAGCAGGGAGTGTGAAAACTAATTCAAGAGCAGCCCTGGAAAATGAGGGTGCAGAAATATTAATGGATTTCCAATAAATAGAAAATGTTATCTTAGAATTGTTGAGATATGAAAAAATCTCTTTCAAATATAAACAGTTAAAGGCTGATACACTAAAAAAGGGACTAACAGATATTTTAAAGATGCAATGAATTGTTTAGTTGTTTTGTGGTATGGTGTGGTTTTTTGTGGTGGTTTTTTTTTTTTTTTTTTAATTTATTTCATCCACCACAATCTAGTCGGGGCTGCGCCCCACCAGAGATCTGTTATAAGGGGTTCTGCTGGGAAAGAAGCTTGTGTGGAGCTTTTGTGGTTCTTTCCTTTGGGTCCTCACACCAGGATAGTTTGACTACTGTCCAGATTTACCACCTTAAAGTCTGTTCCACAAGCAAGTGAATGATGGCTATGTCCCAAACATCTTGCAATGAATCTGCTGTTAATAAAGATTGCTATTGGTATCTGCTAGCATCACCTCTTTTCTTTCTCCTGCTGTATAGCTGTATGCTCTTCAGACTTACCAAGGACAAACAGTCCCCCATTTTTTTTTTTTTTTAAAAAGCCAAGGACGTTCCACCCAAAAGAGAAAAGGGATGCCAGTTTCCTGAATAAGAACAGCTCTTTGAAGTGATACTGATAAACCATAGATACAGCAATGAACTTTTGTGTTAGTTAATATCCTATTATTTAAACAACTTTTCCATGAACTTTTTCCTCTACTTTTCCAGAAGAGCAGTTTGAGGGAGCCAGTCCACATTGATGTTAATTGATAAAAAGATATTTGAGAATAAATAAATATGTACATTTTGGCTTGAATGAGCTGTTAATACTTAAAAGGCTTTGACAGAGAAGTTGCCAAGTTTGATGTTGTAACTGTATTCACTTGCTAGTAAATAATTTGCTGGTGAAATGTTGTATTGTGAAATATGATATGTTAATTAAAGTGAACTAGGATGACTGCTTCTTTACTTATAACGTTTGGGAATTTGTAAAAGGAGTAAACCTGTTCGAAAACTGAATAGCAGCATTTTCTTTAGTCTGGTCTAATGACTCAGTATTTCATTACTTAATGTTTAATATTTAATTATTAATGTTATTTAAAGTTCAAAAGTATATTCTAAGTCCATCTGATCTGAAAATAGAAGTTAAAAAGCAATATTAACAACCCATGATTGCCTCTGTACAACAGTACTTCAAGGGAAAATAAACAAAACAGTCATAAAATTTTAACATGTTCTTGTTTTGCATTAAATTGATCCCCTGCAGTGTAATAGAAACCAGAAAGGACAAAAGCATTGCTATTAGTAGGGCAAAGCATGTCTTGCATGTCTCTCCCTATTTAACTGATCTCAATGACAGTTACTTTAAAAAAATAGTGAATTTGGAGTCAGAGGGTTAAGACAAGTAAAGTGGAGAAAAAGTTAAATATAACCCAACAACTGTCATGCAAAGTAATAAGATTGTTTAATGCTTGAATAATTTTATTGTTTGGATAAATAGAAAATCTAATCCAAATGAACGAGAGGGGCAAAAAAGACTTTGTACAGAAGTAACTGTTAGGACTGAGGCAGGGTCCATCTCGGTTACCTGAATGGGTCACTGCAGTCAGTCATATATTAAGGTAGCCATCAGTTTACTTGTGTATTATCAGAGATTTTTTTTTTTTTTTAGCATCTGATTTTGTTAGGGCCATAGTACTCCAATTATCATGTTGCTATTCCAAAGCTGTATTTCTCTGTATATAATTACTATTAGTTCATGTATTCCAGAACTTCATTCCTTGGTTATGGAAGATCAACAAAATATGTAATTAGTGTAGCTGAAGACAGATTCTTATCATAGTAGCAGTCGAATAATGGTAACTGAATGGAGAAGGATAGGAGGGTATTTAACATAGAGGAACTTTATAATCAGCTCAATACATGTGCAAGCAGGCTGAGTGGATTTTGTCTTGTACAGTAAGTTGATCTCCTGGTTGTATAAAGAATTGGCTGTTATGTGTTGAAAAACAAAGGTAGTGTGCTTACATGTCATTGTACTGTGCTTGCAGCACCTGTGCTTTCTTATAGTGGATGTCCTCGTGTTCTGTCTTGTGGGATGGGAAGTTTCTCCATTGTAGGAAGATGAAAGGGTCTGCTCTTGCTTCTCCTGCCTGGCTGCTCACTGCATTTCACTAAGACAGAAACATGCCCGCTGTCACTTCAGGTCCTCTCAGAGCTCTGAATTGCAGCCCTCTGATGTTGGGGTACAGGTATAACTCCATGCTGCTTGTCTTTCTGCATTTTAAGTCAGTTTCTTGTTCAATTGTTCTTTGGTATAAGGCTTCCCTGCTTTGGGAGCTAAACTACATCAGTATCTGCCAGGAATGGCTCCTTCATGCACAGGAGGCTACGTTAGCAATTATGAGGAAGGCAATCCTCACTAGTGAGTGGTGAGCAGAGGTACTACCTTGTGTGTTTCCACTGGAGAGATCAGAAATTCTGGCAGCTGCACTGGCAAAGCACTGTTACACCCAGAGTATGGATACATGTGTGGCCTATATCTATCAAACACACCTTTTTTTTTTTTTTTTTTTTTTTTTTTCTTTTTTTTTCCAACTTCTGATTTGAGCTTGAAAATACTTTCTATTATTCAGGGTACTTGGAAACGGACTGTTACTGTGGAACAGACCCTGGGATGCCTGCATGCTGGCACACACATTTATCAGTTGCATATTGTGCAGAGTTCATTGCCTCCGTTCAGTGATTTCACCAAGGAATCCCTTGCACTTGACTGCTGGAGTAGCAGGGAAACTAGTGAAGTATTCAGTGTGATCTGAATTATTCAGCATGACAGATCAAATGAAAGAGGTGGTAGAGTGTCTTCATTTTACAATAAAAATTAATCTTTAATATTTTTGTCTTCCTATACTGCTCCAGGCTCATGTATATTATGTAGTTTAAAATATTATGAGACCTTGAATAGTGAGGTTTGTAATGCAGGTGAGATGAACATTGGTGTCAAATTGACATTTTTAAGTATACAATTAAGCAAACAATTCCAGAAGTTAGTGTTTCAATAGATATTTTCCCATATATTTGCAACGGCAATATTTTGACACCATTTCTAACAGTAAGTAACAGCACAGGGTTTATTTTCCCCAATTGGCTTAATCCCTTTGAAAATAACCAAATTCGGTCTAAATGAGATTATCTCCATCTAAACTAGGCTTTTGCTAACAAGTTGAAGGTTGCTTATCCAATGTTGAATACCAGCTTGTCATCCAATCTGTTTTTAATGCTTATAGCTTAGGTGGGCTACTACGCAGACTTGAATCTTCATCCAGCTCTTCCTAGTGGCCCCTGGGACCAATGTTTTTGCCTACTTCAAATTATGGATTATAAAATCACGAGTACCCTTAATCTAAACTTTGTTTCTCATGGAGGTGCTGTGTGATCAAATTTGGAATGTAACAGAATGTAACAGTGTAAGCTTCTGGAGGCTCTTTTGATTTAAAAAACAAAACAAAAAAGCTTTTGTAATAAAGGGTGTTCTAGCCCTTTAACTCTGGTTCTTTCTCTGAACTCTTCAAATTCTTCCTTAACTGTGGACACAAAAATAGATAATAATATTCTAGCAATGGTCAATCCTAGTACTGAATATTAAGATGCTACTTATGTTTCTATTAATATTGTCAATGCTTCTGTTAGAAAGTATAAAAATTTCACTAGCCTTTCCGGACAGTTTTTTTGTGTTTTATTAAATGACTAAACACCACAACTTAAAGAATGTCGCGTGTTATACTCATACTCTGACTGGAAAGCATATTTAGTAGACATTTTCAACAGTGTTCTCTGATCTTCTCCGTGTGTGTGTTTAGAAGAACAAGACACCTAAATGCTTGTGAATAATGAGAAGTGGGCAGAATGACTTATGTCTGAGATGCACGTACCTGCAGTTATATTTATATTAGCTTTTACAGATAAGAAAGAGTATTATGGTCTTTAAAGGGTCTTTCAGGGAGGCACACCTCCCCGAATATGTGAATATTTCAAGAGGAGGCAGGCAGAAAATCTTCCCTATTCACCTACAGACTGCTCTGCAATACCATTATTTTGTATTATTTCAGTAGTGAAAATTATATATACTTCAGAGATATTTGAAGAGTGGTTTGTTTGTCCTCAAAAGCACATGTTGCTGCCAGCAACATTTTTTTTAATATGAGAAATATAAAATGTTAAAAGGAAAATGAAAACGTGAAATGTGCAGGGAAGATTTAATGCATAGAACTTACAGGTAAGTACATGGGCAGGAAAAAAAAAAGTTGTCTAAGTGATCCTTTTCAAATTCATTGAACAGATTACAAATAGGCTGCTCAAATTAAATATAATTTTTCCGGTATCATGATGCAATCATTGAAGAGTCCACTGCCTAGGACCTAGTTAGAATAAATTTGACAGCAGAAAAATCACTAGTGTGGGTACCAGCACAGTGTGTGCTGCCCAAGCCTCTACTCTGTTCTTTGTCACTACCCAGTCTAGAGCTGAGTGATGAAAGTGGTAAGGAAGATAAATTTACTTGAAGGGAAAAAAAAAAAAAAAAAAAACCCCAAAAAAACCAAACCCAAGAAAAACTCTAAACCTCCCACAACTTCTGTGTAACAGCTGGTTTCAGGCCACCAAAAATATCCATGATTGTGTCAAGCAAATGTGGTGCTATTTCAGTTCAGTCTGTATGTTCTGAATTTTAGATTTGGCCACTGAATCAAACCCCTGATTTTTTCTGTTGAGGACTGTAAAGCTGGGCCTTGAGTTTTAGCTACCACAATACTTCGGCTTATTCAAGTAGCTTCTTAATTTTGTCTCTTCTGTCAGTGTTCATGATGGTCACGTTATTATGCCTGTTTGGTTCAAAGTTTTATGACAGATGGGTCAATATTTCTAAAAAATTCTTATTGTAAATTTTTAACTTCTTTAACTGTGACCTTTAATACTAGATCAGTTATGTCTGAATAATTTTGTTATGAAAATCAGAATAAGAAGGTGTTTTAGGGATGCTGAGAAGAGCTGCAAGCAAATATTGGGAAAAGACAAGGGCTATGACCTGAAGCAACTGTTGCCCAGCATTGTTCTATTTCGGTCCTAGTGAGTGTGTGGGTTGTCACTTGCTTCCTTGAACACTGGAACCGCCTGTCACAGTTGTGTCAGTCCATATTGCATCTAACAGCTCTAGGGGAGCAGTACTGCAATAATGGCTGTACAATACATAGTTTTGGGAAACTGCTCTGAAATATTATTTATGAGTTTGTATGAAATTTGAATTGCTAGTGACTTTATTAAAAGCAACTGTATTTTTTTAAGTGATGATGTTTTTTGTAATTGATGGTTGATACTGGGTAACATGATGTGCTCTTTCCCTGTTGTAAGCAGGCTTCAGTTCTTCATTTTTCTTTGTTTCCCTGTTCCACATTACATAGGTTAACTTGCATAATAAGGAAACATTCTAAAGCCTTGGGTCCTTTGTGCCTTTTCTCCATAGCTCACTTCATTAATGTGAATCGAGTGGTGCTGTCAAAGAAAAGGAGGCTGAGTGTTGTTTTTTTCTTTAAATTGGATGTCCTTGAGATGTATTACAGTCGAAATACTGTTATGTTTCATCCCCAAATGAAAGTTAGTGCTCTTGGAACTAATAATAAGATTCCTACTGATGGCTAGAATCTTTTCATAAGAAATGAGAGAGGAACAAGAAAGTGTATTAGCAGATCATAGGATGATTGAGAGAGACAAATTTATTATCTATTCAGCAGGGTATTTCACGAAGAAAAGTACAATTGTAGAAAGAATTGGTTATAATTTGTCCTGGGATAATATGCCTGTCTCTTGTTGCTCAAGATCAAGCAATATGAATTCAAAGAAGATTGAGCGTAAAGTGCTATTCCTTCGAGGTTAAGAGGGAATATATGGCAGGGAGGATGGGGGAATGGGAAACATCAGAGGGAGAGAGACTTAGGGTGTTGATACTTCTGAAGTGTGAATTGTGTTGAGATTCTTAATGAAAATTAAGTGGAAACCTCCTGTGGAAAAAATATTGTTACATGAGATCCACACAATGTGCATGTGATTTGAATATTATAACTAGAGAAGTGGATTTTCTAGATGTAAAAACTTGAGCCAGAATTCATTGTATTATTCATATGAAATTTTCTGCTCCTGAAACTGTGAAGTTACTTCAGCTTTTGCAGATAATTTTATACTGTTATATATTTGCATAATATTTTGAGTAAGTAGCCTTTAACATATTCATTTGATCATGAGCTGTTTGATTTGCCTCTTTGCTGTTCTTTATTTTACGGTGTGTAATTTTGAAGCTCTTGAACAATTTGAAAGATCAAGGTCTCAAAGAGTTAAGTTTTTCTGTAAATTATATGAAAATCGGTGCCCTGCAAGTGAAAGGATGCCATAACTAAATATGGCTCAATATCACTCAAGGAACTACAATTGCAATTGAGATCCTCAGCTGTGTTTTCTCCAGAAAACACAGCAACTAGCTCTCCTAAAGGTTACTGCGGAAACATGTGGCTCTGAACAGACCTTGATCCATGAGATTGTTCAGCCTTTCACATGGCTAGGAAATTTTGGAGAGTGGGAGAGAAGAGAGACACTATGAGTAGAGGCAGTACAGCTGCAAGGGGTCTGAAATAAATAGCCATCAAAAGTTAGGACATGCCTTTTCAGTAAGGGAGGGGTTCGTTTATTCTGATGAGGTGTGATTTTGGAACTTCTACATGCCAAGTAGCATAAAAACATGTACTGAGGATTTAATCCCTGTGCAAAGGAGTTAATATTTTTTATGTGGGAATAGGAAGACAACATACAGATACACTGAGTATGTGAGGGAGGTAATCAGAAAGTTATAAGTAATGCAGTAAGAGATTTAAATGCAAAGCATAAATGGATGTGAACAGAGTAGAATTGTAAACAAGGTCAGGCTGCAAAAAAAAAAAAGGCAAACTGATTAATTCCCAGAGAAAACAAAGAAAACTTACTAGTCTCGCATATCTGTTATTTCAAGGAAATTATTTCTGTTTAGAATTAAATCAGATAAATAGAGCTGTGATTCTTAACAGAAGGTTCTGAATCAGAGTACACTAAATATGGCTGTAGAGAAGGATTACTCCATTATATTTAAATATAAGATCATCCAGATACCTTTATAGATATATAGGGATACGAGTCGTCTTTCTTACTGTCCAATGTTAGGACATCTACTCATAGTCTTCAACTCTATTTTTCCTTGCATTATTATCCTTTATAGATTCCCTTCCATTCTCAATTACTACATTTTTTTATTACTTTCAAAAAACAATGACATCTACCAGAGAGATGCCTCTGCTAAACTGAGCAGAGCTGATTTCCCGGAGGCATTTGGGAAGAACAAGAATAGTTTGCGTGGATGGGGTGCTTTCTGCTTTTGTAACTACTTTCACATGTAACATGTTTTAGTTTTAAAGTAATGCCCAGACAGCCTAAAGTCTGTAGGAGGTATTGTGCTAAGGTATATACAGACCAGAAAGGGTAGAAACAATAAAGAAAAATAAAAGAAATTCCCCAGAATCAAACACTAAGACAAGAATAGAATAAAATTCAGATATCTCTATCTCCTGTGCAGAGCTATGTTAAAGGTATCTGAATGTTATGTCCTGTGGAGGATTATGTCCTGATTGTTTAAAAAAAAATATTTGAAATTTTTAGTTATCTTAAAGATTATTAATTATATGGGTCTTTTTTTCTATAAATGCATTTAAATCTGTTTTCCTCTAGCCATATTCTTTTCATGGACTTCCTCTTGAATAGTTCCAAACAACATGTCCTTTTTTGATACAGGAGAGAATATGTATTTTGTAAATTCAATGTATTTTAACTGTAATTATACCTGCAAATTATTTTTCTGACTGACAGAGAAATGAGCTAAAACTCTTGTGGTACTGTGACTCTAAGTGCAGTCCAGATCAGAATTGTTAAGAGCATTTTTTTCTGAGTTTTTTTCCTTTCTAACCTGTTTGCTGTTTTCTGATTGTGAAATATGGCAGTATTTGTTTTTCACAGAGGACTCCAGGCTGATCCAACATGCTTTGTGGGGCAGGGGAAGTTTCTGCTTATAATAATGGCATTGAAATCATTGGTGACTGCCTCTCATCAGAAGCCAGGAGTATTATGAGGCTGTTTATCAAGCATCCTGAGTCTTGGGCAGATCTCCAGCTGCGTGTGAATGAACTGTAGTAGAATTGCAGCATATATATAATACGTGAAAAGAGTGCTGAATGCAAGATAAGAACAAACTAATTCAAGTACACTTCTCCTTTTGGATGGATGCAAAGATTTCTTTGCCAGTTATAGTGAGGATGGAAGCTTATTACAGTTAGCACTCGGGCATGTATACAGTAGTAGCTGAGGTATCTCCTGACTATTGATTGTGGCTGCTCATCTTGACTTCTGCTGATTTACATGCTTTGTATTTAGAGTGGTCTGTCAAACTGACACTGACTGAAGCTTAAATGCATGACTTGAGGCGTATATAAGTTGATTTGTATCAAAGATATTGATCTAAGCTTTTTTTTTTTGATCAGGGAACTGTTTAGTCCTATCTTCTTGACATATCTACTGAAGTTAATAAATTCAGGAACTTCAGTGCCGTAGCAACAACAAGAAGACAGTCTTAGACTCTCAGCTGCATGCTGTATCAAGTAAATTCACTAAATATATTCTTCCAAATTAACTTATAACATCAGACTTGACATGCATATTCTCTCCTGTTTAAGAGGAAAAGTAGAATGTAAGGCGCAGCTCATCCTGTGGAAAAGTAGTAAAGGGAAATTGATGCCGGTGCTGACTGGTGGTTATAATGTCTGTGCTCCCATGGTGTTAAAACTGAGCTCCAAGCAAAGTAGGAGCTGGAGAATAAGAGAAGCCAGAGCTGAATGATACTGTGGTATGTTTTAAAGGAATGGAGCCCCTTCGTGTAGTATGAGGGGTGATGGATTACTAGCCAAAAACTCATCACAGTTTCATAGACTGATGCTGGGTTCTGTTGTGTTGTTGTAGTTGATGCTGTCAGCTCAGTCTCATCAGTTTCACAGCAGAAACGGTGTTGTAGTAGATCCTGTTGAAAACCAGAAGACACAGAGTGGTCTGAATTAGTTTTGTTATCAAATCCCTTTTTCAATGCAGTTTATCATGTAATGTTTTGGAGCTTGGAATATTTTTAGGAAACTAAGCAAGAAAACGAGTTTTGCTGTGTGAGCCAAGATCAATGTAATTCTGATCCTCTAGGCAATAATGACAATACTTTAAATAATTGCTATGAAAAGTATCAATGCTCTGAACTGAAGTTACAGCTCAAGAACTTTGTTACTGATGCAGACATATGTAAATGTGTCAGCTGGCAGATTATGATCTCGTATTGTTCACGGGAGTTAACGGCAGAGCAAGCATTTGATCTTGTGCCAGAAACCTTAAACTCGGACAACTGCTCATATGTTATGGTAAATTTCTAGTAATTACTTTGATTCATTCTTGGGCTTCTCTGAGCCTGCTTCTTTGCATTAATTTGCAGGGGAAAATGACTTTACAATGAACGAGATGCAGAAATGTGATTTGGTAAAATAAGGAATCATTTGTTGAATATTGTTCTCAGTAGCTTGTCATTGATCTGTATACCTTTAGGGTGCAAGTGCAACCAAGAAACTTTTATTTCTAGTCTTTATTTTGTTCTTAACTTATCTAAAGCAACATAAAATAAACAGAGGGACAGAAGGAAATTCGCCTGGTGATTATGCGAAACAAGCTCATTCAGAACAGATCCAAAGGATCTGTTTGCTGCAGGATGTTGAGCAACAAACCTGGCTTGGTTTGTATGTGAATAAGAAAAAATATACATTAGACCAAACCGTTAGCAGATGTCCAGAAGCTTGTGGAAGTTTTCAAGATGATCTAAGCCAAAAGAAAATTAAGTACTTCTGTGTTTGAGTTACTATACAGCTAAGAAAATATTCCTGTTGCACATGTTACACCCAAGTTGTGGTGTTGCCTTTCAAGACCTTGATGCTTCAAACAATGGTGTTACCAGAAGCTGTGTTTGCATGAAGAGATACAAAGGTTGGATGTACTGTCCCCAGTGTAGGCCAGTATTTTCTTCCAGGAAGAAAACTTTTGAGAATGTTGAAATTTTTTTTTTTTTTTTTTGTCACCTACAAAATCCCCAGCTGTTTGAATTTGATCTATTTTCTGTGGTATAAGCCCAGCATAAGTATTTTAATGCACTATTGTAGAGGTTAAGAGAGAGGCCCCCAGTGAGAGAATGAATTTACATTTAGAAGTGCCACCTTTTTAAAAAAGCTCTGATGCTTGGCTATTAAAAATAATAAATCAAAGTAAGCCATAAATAGGTGGGTTTTATACAAAATATACTAAATAAGAGTTCAAGTCCACCCATTGCACGATAAAATACATAATGAGGAGCTATGGGGATGTCTGACTTAAAAAATAACTCTGTAAACTTGCTATGTTTTTCAGCACTTCGGGGAAAGTAATGTAATTCCCTATTGGTAGTGACAGGGTGTACTGCAATTATCTGGTGTTTTAAGGTTGTGAAATATTCACATGTATCTCTGGCTTAAAAGAGAATAATTTCATTGTTTTGTTTCCAAGCGCTGGTGGTTTTGTCCAGTAACTAAACAGTAGACGCTGCCTGTGCTGATTTTTCCAGTTATTAGTTGGCATATTCATGTAATAGCTTACTCATTGAAGTGCTTGGTTGTATGATTTCTGGCTGATAAGACCTGGAACAAAGTGTGTTCTGAGTGCAGCGTAATTTCCTTATATGTGTCTCTAAATGCCCTCTTTGACATTTCAAATAGACAGCGTTTTCAAAGAGATATTCAAGGCTTTTAGGGAAATTTAAAATTTGAGGTGTATCGCCACGTTTTAGTAGATTTCTAACACATTGTATTTTGGAATGGTTGTTTCACTGTATTATGGTCTTCGTGAAGTATTGTGAATTTTAACACTGCGTTTTTAATGTGAAAGCAGTGGGGTTTTTTTTGTTGTTTTTTTGGGGTTTTTTTTGTTTGTTTGTTTTGTTTTTCTTCAGTAGGTGTAGAGATCTGCATTGTTGGGTGTTTGATTTTTAAAAAAAAGCAAAAAGCAGAGGGAGAGAGAAGAGCAGCTGGACTATTTTGAGGATTTTTTTCCATTTCCTAAAATGTTGTCCTTAGTCTTGCATACTTTCTTATATTTAATATGAATGATGTGAGAGCAGCGTTTAGTTCTCTTCTGCGTCCTACACTTGTTCCCTAGTGTGAAGTGTAGAAGGGGAAGATAGGGGCATGAGGTGAAAAGCCCAAGGTGGTACTGGGGTGGCTGAGATGTAGAATGGCAATTGTCTGGAGTGTAAACATTAAGTGAGTGAACAAGACAACCTTAGCAGTCACTGGGAAGGGAGGAGCTCTTCAGAGGAGCATTAAATGGCTCAGGAGTGAATGAATCTGTGGTGGTACGACTCTTGCCTAAACTGAATACCTCTATCCTCCAAAACAATAGGATATGGTAGTCAATATTTTTCCTTTTCTATACGAATGCAGATTTTAAAAATGCATTTAAGACTTAAAATTCATTAAATACCAAGTATTCTAGTATACCAAGCAAATTCTAGTATTGTGAAATACTGGTATTGACTTTGAAAATTCTTATTTTTATAATAAAAAAAAAAAGACATTCCTATAGATATTTGTCTGTTTTAACCTCTGTGTTTTAAAAAAAAATCCAATTCAAAGTATTTAGATACTAAAATTTGCATACATTTTGCAATCCTATCCCCCTCTTCCTCTCTTCTTGCTGTCTTTTTTTTTTGTTATCTCTTCAGCTTCACTTTACATGCTGTTAATACCTAGTGACACAGTTTTTTCAGATATGTGAAATTGGTATTCTGCACAGTTGCTTGAAAGTTGATGAGAATAACTGCACTAGGGTTGCTCAAATGAGTAAGAGTTGCAGAAGTGACTGCTTTCTAATTCTGAATCAAGATCAAGCATTGTTTTTTCTTATGTTTGTTTAAATTTAATTACATACAAATAAGACTTAGACTGGCAAATTCCCAAACAGAGAAAACAGTTAAACTGTTCCTGCCTCCTCTGCATGTGGATTGAAGCATCTTTCAAGCACTTACTCTTTCATCAACTTTTGCAAAATTCTAGTTTGGATTTGAATACTGTAGATGAGAACAAGGGGGACCCCCACACGTTCATGTGTATATTTTATCCACGAGTACCTGGACACACAACTGTAAATACAGCGTTTTTCAGTTATTTCTCATGCCCTTGATAAGCTGATGCTCTTCCAAGTTCCAGAAGGCTGTATCTAAGGTTGTATATCCTAGAGACTTAAAAAAGCCCTTAATTTGTGAACTGATGTAAGGAAATTTTTGTTAGCAGGCAATTAAGTTCTGAGAAACTAACATAGGCTCTGAGGCGTGGTTCGATTTCATGTTGCTGCCACATCTGTGCTTAAGTGTTGTAACTTAATACACAAAATAATTATATTTATGACAGACGCTCTGCAAATATTTTTCTTCACATTTTTGTTTGCTTGAGTGATGGGTCCCGATATCTTGAGGGTAAAAACGTAGTGAATGTGTATACACTTTTGACTTTTTGTTGTTATTAAAAAAAAGACATCAGAAATAAATTTTATTCTAACAGCTGCTCACAGTATAAATTTCTAGTCTAAATATACTGGGAATATTCTTGATACTTTTAATGTGCCAAATGCTACAAAATCTTTTTGAAAGATCTATTGCTAATCTGTATGCAGGCAATAGAAATACTTTAACCTAATTGTTAAAAATCTGTCAAGTTATTATTTAATACTGATCATACTGCTTGGCACAAGAAACTGAACCAGAAGAAGGAGATTGAGAACACTCAGGGCCAAAGGATTTTGAGAACTAAAATGTGGTGTATTTTGTTATACTGCTTATACATTTTAACTGCAACCTGAAAAGAACTATAACATGCATCAGCTAAAGAACAAATTTTAATCCAATCAAGCCACCTGTTTAGCTGATAGCCATTTACCCTGTGCTTAAGGGATACAGACTGTACATGCAGATTTCCCCTTGATTAGCAAGAAAAACCCTCAAACTAACAGATGTTTTTGCATGTGTGTTTTCCTGTGGTTTGATGTTTTTGTTTGGTTGGTTTTCCTCTTCTTTAATAATTACATTTATTTTTATAGGTATGGCGAAATACACCTCTGCTGGATGCTCTTTACAGAAAACAGCTGTTCACTCGAAGTCTGCACTGGGCACAGAGTTAAGCAACAAGGATTTTATAAGGATGCTTGTCACAAACAACAGACCAGGAGCATCCCAGAGTACTCCAGGCCTACATGTGAGTCATATTGAATATTTTCTAAACCTTAAATGCATCAGTTAGTCTACATCTGATAAGGAATGTCAGGGAGAAAAGTGAGATCTCTACAGGGTCACAAATCTTTTGCAAAAGCTTGGCAGTTGTGATGGGGAGTGGGATGGAAATGGCAAAATTGTGTCAACTTTCCTAAGTGTCATTTTGCTAGGAAGTTCAGGCTTCCGTGATCCATAGCCTCAGTGTAACTGTTATCCATGCTGTCTTTGAGACTTGCACTGTGAAGTTAATGTAACAGATTCTGGGGAAAGTTCATAGAGACAACCTCAAGGCAGGAGCTTTGAGTCTTCAGGAACTTGCAACCTTTATTGGTCTGAGGAGGACTGGATTTTGAAGTTTTATGAGTTGAGACATTCAGCATGGATGTTTCTTTTCTTTGTTTATAACATATTTTTTGATCCAGGTAGGATCGTTGTTGGTTTGGGTTGGTTTTTTTTTTTTTTTTTT
>WHYT01017181.1:163384-178925 GCA_009806455.1 Tetrax tetrax | reverse complement strand
GACATTGAGCCGTTGACCACCACTCTCTGAGTGCGGCCATCCAGCCAACTCCTTATCCACCGAGTGGTCCATCCATCGAACCCATGCCTCTCTAGTTTAGAGAGAAGGATGTCATGCGGGACAGTGTCAAATGCCTTGCACAAGTCCAGGTAGATGATGTCCGTTGCCCGTCCCTTGTCCACCGATGCTGTCACCCTGTCATAGAAGGCCACCAAATTGGTCAGGCAATATGTAAATAGTGTAAGGATGTGGCAGATTTCATTTGTCTTGTTTCTATTGTGGGGATTGCAAGTATGAGAAATCTTGTGTGTTACTAGAACTTGATTGTTATAAGCAATGTGGATAGCTGCCTTATTTTGTTTTCTTTGCATAACAACTTCTGACAGCAAACTTTTTGTGGTGAGGTTTTTTTTTTTTCTGACAGCAAAATCTAATAATAGCAAACTAACAAATGCATTCAAAAAGTAAGCAGTTAGAACAGCAATACAGTAGCTCAAATTCTTTTTCTCCGTCAAATTTGTACAAAATTGTTATCCAAAGTTGTTGATACTTGGGGTGTATCAACTTGTTGATTCTTAGGAATTATAAATTCTTTAACCAACATAGAAAAATATAAATCTGAGAGAGAGGTGAGGCTCTGAGATTAGTACTTCATATGTTATTTTATACAGTCTTGTATGTCCAGGGGTATATTCATCCCATATGGAATTCAGCATAGTGAAATGAAAGCAGCGTGGATTTTAGCACAGATTATGTCAGTATTACAAACACACTAAATCTTTGCAGCATCCCAGAGATAGACTTGACTGGAACTGCTAAGATGAAAGCCAAAGTCTGTGAGATTGTAATTATGGAAGCTGGCAAACTGTGAGATCAGAAATAAGCAGCTGTGACTCCCCAGTATGCATGGAATGATTTAGAAAAATGTACTCTGAAAATACTTCAGTATTCTGTGTCTTATTTAGAAATGACTTCTCTGAATCCAAATAATTTATTTTACGTATGGAAGCACTGGACCAAAGCATGTGGAGACACAGCACCTGGAGTGTCTTTTCTGTTAATTTACATGAAGCTAGAATGTTCTCTTGGGCTTCTGAGCAGTCCCAAAGAAACACGGAACAATGAGTCTGATGCTGTACGATGACTCTGATGGCACCAGTCTCTGATAGTGCTTTGTCTCTGAGGCAGAGAGGCTGGACTGGAGAGCTACTTGACAAGGGAAGCCAGAAATGAAGAGAGTATCTCATCTCCATTGTTCATTACTGGAGTTCACATACACTTCTTCTGTGGGCCAAAAGCACTTTGGACCAAAGTTCCAGAACCCGTTCCGGCTCTACCAGATGAGTGTTACATGGTGGCTGCTGGTCTGTTGCAGTATGTTCAGATGGGTCTTAGCTATTTACATGCTACCTGTGGGTCATTTTATTCCTGTCAGTAGTTGCGAACTGGCTGCTGTTATCTTCATTGGGTATACAGTTATCTACAGCTGTGGCAGGCAATCACCACAAAATACTTTGTTTCTCTTGAATCAAGCCATCTGATGATATGTTTGGGTACATGGCAAACAGAACAAAATCACAGGTAGACCTTCATTTTACAAAACTGTATTTCCAAAATGAAGAAAGAGGGGAGATCATCTATTCAAATACTGTGACAGGGTGATGCCTACCTGAAAGCACTGCTTAAAGCAATGAGACCTTGTCTATGTCTAGCTCATAACTGGGGTGGAAAAACAAGCAAAGCACAGGTAACTACAATGGATGTTTACCTGAAAGCTCTGCCATAGGTTTATCCTGTTGTAATGTTTTAGATTAATGTGTCAAAGCACAGATGAACTTGTAACAACTTTGCATCCTTTCTAACATGTTTGGGGCAGGAATTCAAAACACAGTGATAAATGGACTGCTGATAAGTGTAGATATGCAGAAAATTAGAGACTACTCTGGGGCTGATGTGACTGACAAGGCCATGGGCACGTAGCCACCTAAGTTGGAACACCCAAACCCAGGCAGATGTCCGAGCCTGTGATGGAAGCACCATACTGGTCTGGACCACTAGCCAAGACCCAGGCATTCATGATGCATGAGGATTGTCTGGTTTCTGTTACTGTGGGTCAATGCTATGCTGGTTTAAACTGGACTGGAGGGGCAGGAGCCTTCATGGATGCGACCGTAATGTGCATGTATTGTAGAATAGAAACCTTACACTATAAATCATTATCTACTCTTATACTTGTCTTGGTTAATGATGACAATGATAATAGAATAATAGCATCAGTACAGGACTAATTGTTACACTAATGCTTGTGGTCTGACTTTGGAATTGCTTGCGTACATTTCATTATAACCATATGCTGTTCTTATTTTTCTCTCTGAAAAGTGATGCTATGAGCAGTATATTAGGATAGATGACCTTCAAAAGAGTCTTTCAACATGAATTATTCCAAGATTTTTTTTTTGTACGATATTTCTTTCAATATATGTTCATTCAAACTTTTACTGATATGGTGTGTGCATATCACTTTCCAACTTCATGGAAAGGGTTTGCTTTGTGAAGACCTTTGAGGAAAAAAGGATATTAACTGAAATGGGCATAAAATGAATATAGAAGTGGATCAATTTTTTACTTTTTTTTTGACATACTTATTAGTGAAGAACTGTGGTTACTTCTAGTAACTATCAGAAGCCCAGGTTAAACTCTGTTATAGAGTCACTTTGCAATACTCCCTTTGACCTCAAAGATTCAAAATCCTGGGGAACAAAAAAAAAAAAATGCAACCCAGTCTTTAGTTTTATAGTCATTAGCCAAGAGTGAATCCTCCCAAAGCAATTTATGAAAGATAATGAAACAACTTAATTTACCATCAAGATACTTCAATTTGCATTCTTCTCAGTTCTGTTCAGTCTCAATAAAATTGAATCATTATTTATCTCTAATTTTAATTCTTAAGCTAAATTGTTTACCAGAAGGAATTTTTACTGTCTCTCTCTCCAACAATGATCTATTAAGCACAACGTAAACACTGAAAATAAATCAAAAGCAAATTGAGGCTCTTGCTGACTTATTCAACTTGTAGTTTCTTCATATGGCTCTTGTTATGCAAGGCAAAGAGACTCAATTATTTGCAGTTAATTGTATGTTACTGAAAGACTTTAACCTCTCGTAAACTGCTAAGTGAGGAGATGCTGTACACAGAGGACTCGTACATGATAAACTATGGGACTTGACTCATTCAGATGGGTTGTACATAATATTCTAAAATAGGTTTAAGGAGCGAGGATAATAGAGGTGGCTCAGTTACTTGGACTGAGAGGAGAAAAATGAATCTTGTGATGGCACAGTGGGTTCTGAGAAGGGGTGTAGGGGAGGTGGGTAGGCGTAGGTCCTCTCCTGTTACTGTCCTTGTCCTCTGTCCTAGGCAACCACCTGCTTTGTCCAAGTCTAAGTCCAGCCATATTTGTGCCTGCAACTTAGTGCTACTCTGTCTTCGTTGTCTTATTGCAGTTTGGTGCCTGCTGAATTCTTTTCACTATGTATTTGACTAAGTAGAACTGTAGCCAGCGAGGAATATGTAGGCTGCTTTCTCAATCTATTGCTATGGTGTGACTATGCATATGAGATACTAAACTTATGCCAAAATGAAGAGAACTGCCCTGCTGAGAAAATTGCTAGATATGCAACAGCAACTGTAAGCTTTTCTCCACTGATTGTGGTATGGTACAAGGAAAGAGTTTTTGGTACCTCATTCTAGCATGTAAATACTGGTTTAATATAAATCATGGATATAGATTTATTTGGTGCAATACACGTGTTTATACAGAAATCTATCTAATAGCTTGATCATATACTTAAAGTTACAATATTAAATACTAGTGGTTGCAGAGTTCAAAATGTAGAATTCTTGCTTTCTTAAATATTAAAAAAAAAAACCAAAACAAAAAACACAAAACTCCTTTCTAGTTAAGTTAAAAGAAAGGAATAAATGGTTAACATTCTAAAACCTGTAAATACGAGAGTCAGAGCAGGGTGCTTTACATATCTGCAGGAGATTTGCTATTTATAAAGACGGGGTTCCCAGAGTACAGCAGTAGAGGAATTACTGTTTTGGGATTAAATACCAACCTCAAGGTAAACTGCAGGGTGATGAAAAGCTGAAGACTGCAGGGCTAGTAATAACTGTATTGCGTTTCTGTGTTTGGTTGCCTGGGAAAATTCTCTTGCTCCACAATGAAACGTTTTCAGGAAAAGGAGATGAGGGAGGTGAAGTTGGAACTTGCTGGGATTGGAAGACTGTTTCTGAAGGCTTCTGATGATCTGCAACTTTTCTAACAAAAATCTCATTTTACATTATTTTATGACCAACTAGTCTGTACATTTGCATTGTCTTCCTCATCTCTGTCTCTCAAACTATTTATCCTCCTTTTAACACAAAGTATTTGAAGAAAGCAAACTACTAGGAAAAGTGAAGCTGTTCCAAGTCTGGAGAAAATAGAAATGTTGAAACAATAACTCCATTCTGTATACACCTTTTTGTATTCGACAGGTGGACCAGAGACAGTAAAGAACACAAGAAAGCTTTTAAACAGCTATCAACATACTGTAATTTAGAGCACCAGCTCATTGTGGGCTATTATTGTTGCTCTGGATAGGCAATTGTAATAAAATTTTTGAGTTGTGGATATTTGTCCCTTTAGAACCTCCTTCTGCCAAAGTCACAAAAAATTGATACAGTCGATGAAGGAGTACAGGGAGGTGATTCTAATGGATGATTAATTTTAAGCAGAACTTAAGCAAGATGAAAGAAACAGTCTTATGCTGAATATGAAGCAGGGAATTGATTATGCTTTTTTTGCTTCGGGTCTAGTGCGAAGTACAGTATTTATGATAAATATTTGGTTGTAAGTTCCTTCTTCTATTCCCCACTTAAAATCGAGCAGAATTTGGGTTCAATTTTGCAAATGCCCAGAAAATCAGAGGTTTATTAATGTTAATTTCTGACAGTTAATGTATTCTAGAGGACCTAAGAATGAGGATGGTTGAATTGAATCTTCCAGGGAAGGGAATTTCAGTAGAAGGGCATGAGGACAAATTATTCAATCCCAGTAGCAAGTAAACCAGAATATAATCTAACAATGTATTTTTGATTAAACTAGTGCTCTCCAAAAAAAACTAGTCAGCTGGTTCATCCATTTCAAAATAGAAAACTGAGTTATTAGGGCAGCTCCCTGGGTGAAATAGACTGATTAGTTCTCCCCAGGCTGAAGGAAGGTACTAAGAATTCCGTGGGAGGTGTCACAAGCCTCTTAATTATCTGCAGAGATTTTTTTTTTGTGCCTAGCCTCAAACCCCTTTTCTTCTAGCTCGAACTTTCCACCAAATTTGTAAAAACAAACAAACAAAAAACAAACAGAAAAAAACCCCAAACAAAACAACAACAACAACAAAAAAAACCAACAAAAACCCAAACTTTTGCAAGGGACTATTCAGGAGGCTTCAGGGAATACCAAAGCCATTTATTTACTGTTCAATATTCAAGTCACTCCTAAAGATTAGTGTTGTATAGGTGCAAGTGTATAGGCAGTGAAAAATATGTGTAGTTGTACAGACATACAGAGTCTCTGTGCATATGTAACCTTAGCAGATAGTATGCATATCAATATATCTTCCATGCAACACAGACTTTGTTAAAAGAATGTGAAAATCCACAGGGAATAGTTACTGTTAAGTAATTACATCTATTAGCATGAAGGACACTTGGCTTTATCTCCTTCCTATCCCTTCTCTTGAAGAAGCAAAATGATTATCTCATACCTACCTGACTTGCGTTGTCATATCTTATTACTTGACCAATTGAACAACATGCAGGGCAAATACACTACAAAGCCAAAGCTCTCAATGTTAATTAGTCAGAAGTAGATAAGAAAGAGAACATTCTAAGGCTGAAATAATTTATATCTCAGAAGGGAAGTGCCATTTTACAGAAAAGACATATTTCTTATTTAGGAAGCACTTGTAAAATCTTTGTATTAGAAAGAAATACTGACTTTGACTTTCTGTAGGCATTTATATTTCCTCCACCTCCTTAAAGTCTCTAATAATCACTTCTGTGGCAACATCCGTTTTTATACTTCACTGCAACTGCCTCTGGTAATGATTAGTTACTTTCATGATAGTGATATGCACAGCAGAAGATACTACTATGTGACTAGTCCAGCCACAGAGAAAAGGAATGTATGTGAGTACACTAACACACATTTTTTTACCTATCATCGTCTATCTTAAGATACCTAAAGAAAGTACCAAAATAAGAGTATAGTGCCTAGAGAATTTTTGTTCTTCGAAGGAAAAAGTTATTTCTAGTTAGTTATCCAGGTCTTGAATCTCTTATTATTATGGATATTTTTCAGGACTTGATGTTCAAATGAAATAGAAAGATCTTTCTATGAGAAATCTGGTCAAAATTGTTTGATTTGAAATCAAGAAAATACTGAATGTTTTTTTAATGATAACTAAGCTGAACTATCTTCTAAGGTCCTAAAGCAAGACTTTTTTTTGAGTGAATGATGTACTTATTTAGCACGAGGTTTGAGTCAGATTGTTATTCTTGTCACATGTTGTATATGGATATTCCATGTCCTGATTCCATTCCATATATTTGTATGTTGTCTGTTACCAAGAACAGATCTCAGACTTGGCTTCTGCAAGAAAGACATTCCCATATTTCACGTTGTTAAGCATAGATTCATATGAGAAATGTGACAGTTAATGTGACAGTTCAGGCCTTAATTGGTTATGATACTTAAGCAGGTGATTAACGGGAAACAGATGTCTGAGTCACTTGTTGAATAGAAACTGTCAGTGAGCACTAGTGACATTCTTCATTTTATAGAATCCAGAACACTTTCATAAGGTAGGTATTCAATAATGTAATTTTTTTTTTACTCTAAAATTCCTTTTGACTCTGGAACTATCAGTGTGATTGTGTATCTATTTACAGAGACTACAGTACTGGGATATGTTTATGAAGTTTGCTAAATGGTTATGACACTGTTGCGGTACTGACTTGAGTTGTGTCAGAGTTTTTCTGAAGTCTTCAGTAACATCAAGTCTTACATCCAGATTTGGAAGTTCTCATACTCACTGAGGCAAAGTATTGCCATCCGTTGCCATAGGATGACTTGTCAAGTGTAGGTAAAGGTTTTCTATCTTCGGTTTGAAGAAGGCAAACCCAATTGAACCCAATTGTAAACAATTTGAAGTGATTGCTCCCAGGGAAAAAAAAAAATCCTATTGACCTAGACCTTTATTTTACTTAGCCAAAACAAATTTTTATCAACATTTATTCCACATGAAAGCCAGTGTTTTGAAGTTCACATGGAAGACAACTGACTTAAGTATGAGTATTAAGATTAGTAATCCCTCTTTCCTAGAGGAGGTTTTAGGTTCAGATTCTTCAACGGTATGATTCTTGTGGCTTTAAGTAAGTTTAACCAACACAAAGTAAGTGTTGGTTTTGGGCGGGGGCGTGAATTCATTAAATCCTACACTATTAAATTAATTGCAGAATTACTACTGATTATGACAGAGGCTAGGAATTCACTATATGTAACTAAGCACTGATTAAAAGGGGTGGGGGGTAGTGATCTCTTGTCTTCAGCTTTTTTTTTTTTCTGCAGAATTGTGTTGCAGACCTTCAAATAGAAATAAATCCGGAACACATGTTGCTGGTAGTGTCACTGAAAACATTACTATACCATTTAAATAACAACGCAAAGCAGGATTGTAATTTTTCAAACTTGTTCACAACAGTATTTTAGTAATCGTTATGTGACATTCTATTCAGAGTTGTAGGTAAATACTTCATTATGACTTTAAAAAAAATTTACGTTATTAAATTATGCGCTGCACTGTGGCTCTGCATATATATATTTAATGTCTTTTTATGTATTTCATCTTATATTTTGAATTTTTTTCCCATGTATCATTAAACCCATTGTTCCCTTATCCTTTACTTGGCCACGTGGGGAGGTGAATAAATGGCTGACCAGCATATATTTGTAGATACAGCATGTATGTGCTGCGTACAGGGACCTAGCTAGGACTTCTTAAATGCTTAGCTGCACAGAAGTGTTGGTGAAATCAGTACAGGTATAGAAAGCTGCTGTGCTTTGCTCTTATTCTGCAGGTGTATCTGGGAGATTAATAGGGAAGTCGTCTTCCATCAGCTGGATTCTTTGTTGATATTGGGACTCTATATACTTCTCTCTTCTTAGTGCAGAGTTTGTGTCATGAGGAATCTGGCCTTGCTCTTAACATAACGGCAGATGGTATAAAAGGACACAATTTGATTCCTTGGTTTGTTTAACCTCAACAAAATCTTTAAGTATTTTGATCAGGTAGTAACAGAGTGTTTTCCATATTTTTTGTGGATTATTAAACTACATTTAATTTCTAGGAATCAGAGTACTGAACAGATACCTTTATAGACATATAAATGCACAGATAAGAGGATGTTTGGTATTTTCTGTTTCAACTGATATTTTGTGTTTCAATTGATTAGTTTTGAGCAGAACTACTTCCTTGATTTTGGGTAAAAAAAAAGACAAGAAAAAACCAAACTTCCTTAAATAAGTCATGAAATATTAACAGATCAGTACCACATCCAACAATGATGTATGCTTTCCATATTTCAATATTTTTGTTTCTGGATCAGACCTTTTAGACAAGGGCTGGTTTTGTGCTAAAGAAAAATTGATTTATAGTATGGAACAAATGCCATCTGACAGGATATCATGCTGTGAAATGGAGCAGAAGCAAATGCATACAATGAAGAATGACTGTTTTTCATAGAAAGAAGTTGCAATGAATGCAAGCTGTGCCATACCAAATGTCCCCAGTCACTAATAGTAACCTGACAAGAAGTCAAGCGACTGTGTGTTGTGAAACCAAAAACTTAAGCTCAGGAAATCTTATTTAGCATGGTACATAAATGACTATTTCTGTTTTTATTACCACTATTTTCTCAGCTGCCTTGAGAAATAGCGCAGATACGATGGTCTCTTACTAACTATGGGGAAACCCTTTTGAGGTTTAAATAGAAGTATAACATTGTAATCTGAGGAAGTAGTCTAGTGTGTGATCAGAATAATTGGAGTTTTATTTGCTTTTCAGTTTATTAGTTTTATTACTCCCTGGCTGACTAGTTATTTTGTGTTATTGGAAGTGATTTCAATAAGTAAATTGCGGAGGGTACACTTAATCTCCCTCTCCATGTTGCTGACAAAGATGTTAAACAGTGCTGATGGGTATTGAGAAGGAAGGATACACACACTGTAATTGCAGTGATTCCTGTCCCAAGGATGTAGTGAGGGCTATTGTCTCTTCTTATAATCCTGTTAACTTCCCAGAGCACCCTATCTTATCAGACACAAGTACTTAAAATAATCTTACATTCCCGATTCCAGGTTTTGTTTATAGCTCACCTGAATGTAGCTCATAAAATGTAGCTCACCTGAATAAATACACATCACTGTTGATCAACTCTGTTAAATACAGTTGGTGCAATTTTTTTGTTCTGATATAAAAGATCTTTAATCTGTAGAATTGTTTCTAGATAGCTATGACTTCGTTTTCTCTTTAAAGCAAAAGCAAGTTTTATTCAAGGTTTTGAAATTGCACTTCTTTAATGATCAGTTGTTGACTAACAGTGCTTAATTCTGGGAATTTTCAACATGTACTCATATTTTACTGCTATCTGACACTTAAACACGAAGTTCTTATGGCAAGTCAATAACAAGCCTATCAGGCCAAGACTGATTATAAATATATAATTCTAAAGACTATGCTTGTGTTTGGGTTCAAAATCAGCTAAAAATGAAAATCTGCTTTGTGTGCTTTTAATGTTAGGGGTGCAAGAGGCTCCAGCAGAAGGAAATGTCGATGTTCTAAAGATGAAGTCTCACAGCAGTATCATAGCAAAAAGGGGTAGTCTCAGCCTTAAGTGTGAAAACAGGTGATGAAAGCAAGAGCCTGGAGGGGTAATTTGATTTCTTTAGATAACACCAGTTATAGTTATGCTTTTAAGGAGCAATATGTTGAGTTCTAATGTGCTTGAGGAAAGATAGAGAGAAAATTGAGCAGCCCGAAAAAAGTACCCTCTGAAATAATTTTTTAGCTAGGTAGTGCTTTAGGTGAGGCTTACCTTTTGGACAGAATCTAATTTTTTTTTTTTTTTTTTTTTTTTTTTTTTTTTTTTTTGTCCCAGCAGCAGAGTAAGAGGGAGGAATAATAGCATGTAAGTCTGTCTCAAAGAAAATGGCACAGTTTTTAGTACTTGAAGTAAAGTGAAAAGTCATACAAGGCTTCTAGGTATTTATTTTGAATAATAGCAGTGGTAATTAACCATTGGAACAGTCCCCTAAAGGAACTGCTATCTTCTCTTTCGGTTAAAATTTAAACTACGTATCTCTGGAGGATTGCTTTCCTTTAGGAAGAAGTTGTTAGGTTGAATACAAGTAAATGAATTAAATGCAGTACTTTTTCATATACAGTAGATTAGACTTTTGTGTGCAGTAATTACTTGTTGACCAGTACTGTTAAATTAAAAAGTAATTGCTTAATACAATGGATGTAAATTGTTAAAGGAGACCTGTTTAACAGGAGTAAAATATTCTGAAAAAGTTTTTAAATACTCCAAATATTGTATTTCCGAGAGAAGGGATGTTTAGCCAAAGGAAGAAGTTAAATATATAACCCAATAAAGAAAGAGGAGAAATATTTTACAAATTTTATGTGAAATATCTTGAAGATATTACTAGACAATGTAAGTAGTGACCTGATGTGGCCTTAAGACTGTTGGCATAGATTGAAAAACTGTATACATTGATAAAAGAAAGGCAAGGTAAATTGTAATTGCAGGTAATGGGCTAAACGCAAAGTAAAAGAGAGTCTGGATTTTGAGTAAAATGTTTAAAACCCATGGAGAAAAGCAGTAATTGAAACAAAACCCATTTCTGACTTAAACATTTGAATAGTGGAATAAAATTATGCTAATCTAATGTATCTGCCGTATTGTGCTTTTCTGTTCATTATGCTGCATGCATAAGTATGAGATGGTTATTATCCCTTTGATAATAGTCCTTACTTATCTCCTTCAAATTGGTATGCTCTTTCTGAGCATTGCAAATGCTGTCTTTTGAAGGATCTTGTTTACCAAATGAGCTCTCTCTGCTTGTTATATTGTATTTTAATTTAGTTTGTTTACACCATGTAAAATGTATTCCAAATGATATTTACTAAATTGTATTATAGGATATTTGATGCTTACATATTTCTGGATACTTCCCACATCATCACTCAAGGATTCCGTATCCAGTTCCTAAGAATTACGCTGCAGAATACAAGTCGATCATGACTGGCATCCTATCTCTAGTCAATAAGTGATACTGGGTACTTCAGCAAAAGATTTGGGCTGTCCTCATAGCACGCCTAATTATGGCTCTGGGAAGTATTTCTTTGGGAATTGCAGCTGGTGATAGTTTCATGTAAGCAGGTTTAGTGCTTTTGTGATTTGTGCAGTACTTATCACTGTGTCTAGTGTCAATCTTTTGTGGCAAGATTTTTTTTTTCTGCTAGATATTACTATGTCAGAGTACTGTCTGAGTGTTCAACGTTTTGCTCACACACTGGTCATACAATGAGACATGAGGTCCAGAAGCATTCAAAATTATTTACTGTGACATGTTTTATGCATTGAATTTCAAAATCAACTCATCAGTTTAATACTGAGCTCTTGTTAAGTCTGACCTTAAAGAGCTATTATGATCATGTCTCTATGTAACACAGATCTAAAAATGAGATATGCAATTCTGTAAACCTTAAATTATCATCCTATCATTTATTTCTCTCTTGTGCTTAGTTTTTATGTATCTCAATACCTCCTGAAATATTTTCTTTCTAACAGTTTCAGCATAAGGGCTAGAGAAAGTCTTTCTTTGCCTCCTATGTTAAATTAGCCTGAAGACATTTGATCAGAGCCCTCACTGAGGCAGGAATTTGAGCAACCTTGGGCAAAAAGTAGATAGGAACTTTGGTTTCTCTACCTAAGTTTACTGCAAAACCTACACTGTTCAAAAAAGCTTGGAGTTTGTTTTATTCACTATTTAAAGAAAGCTGCATTTGTCTGATCCTGTAGGTATGATTCGGTTACACTGAAAAGAACTAGTATGAGAACCTTTATTAGCTTTAGGCATGAGCTGAGCACTGAAATGCTGAATGAAACCTGCCAGAACTGGTTTGTCTGTATATTTCCAAAATTAAATTTTCAGGCCTGAAGGGATATTAATAGTTTAAAGAATTTAAAAATTCAGTATGTACATATTCTAGGTACCACTAGGGTAAACAATAGTTTATTTGGGGACAAGGTGGCAGAGGTTCAGTTTCTGGTTTTTAACGTGTGCCTAGAAGTCTGTTTTAATCACAGAAGAGTATATTTTTTGTAGTATGTTCTTATGTGAATCAGTGGAACATAAGAGCTTGAATTCAGTACATAATATATTTAGGATGTTCTGGTAGTTTGTGAAGGAAAATTTTCCTATGTATTTTCTAAGTGCATTCTCCATTTTATGTTTTTTATTATAGTGAAGTAAAGTTGCAGACAAATCCTAGAAAGTCTGGCATAGCCCGAGCCTCAATACTTTGGAACTTTTATTGTGTGTGGTTGTAAAACAGGGCATTGCAAGCACCTGTTCTACAAGGATTCAGAGGAACAAGCTTGCTGATGAGATTTGGGTGATGGCCAAATGAGTTGTCAATTAATACTGAAGACAGAGGCTATCCTGTTAGACTGGCTCTCATAGAAGCCTGTGTGTGAAACTGTTTCTTTGAATTGTGGGTTTCTGATTAGTAGTGGGTGCTCAAATAAAAACATGGTGTCTCAGACCAAAAGGGAGAACAAACAGTACTCTGGATTCCTGATTAAGCTTTCTGCCAAAATTTAGGCATGCGAAGTAGTTAGTCCTTAGATTTTTATGGCTCAGTTTTAGATTTAGGACATCTAAGATCTTCTTAAAATACACTTTAGGATATCTAATGATTTATTTTTTGGGTCTCATCCTAAGTATTTCACTAAAGCACAACCATCATTACTTTCAGAGGCACTAATCCTTTCTTACAGATGCCACATGACCACTTTTGTTCCTTAAATATCCAATCAAATTCTACCCTGAAAGTGTAGCTGGAAATTTGGCAACAACTCTTGGAGCTATAGTTTATTAAATGAGTTCTACAGCTGCAAAGTTTTAGCAATTTTTATTTTGGACTTATATCAAAAGCTTTGCATTGTATAAATGTGCGTAAAAGACTTAATCAGTGATGCATAATACAGATTTAATCACGGCTGGCTTTCTGCAGTGCCCAAACTGCTTCCTCAGTGGGGGATGAGCATTGAATCAAATCCCATTTAGAGCCTTAGCCTGCAAAGTACAGATTAATCTAAGAAAGGCGGGAGAGTCTTCTAATTTAATCTGATAAGAGTGCTGCAAGTATGGAGCACTTAATGGTGTTGGCCCTGCGCACTCTGAAAAACAGTAGGTGTAGATTCCTTCAGGGCTTAGTTGTGTTTGGTCCACCTTCATTATAACTTTTTGCATCTTGCACCTTTTAAGATCTATTAGTCCATTGTGGTAAATGCGCAACCACCAACCTTCAGTTTCTAAGACATTCTATGAGCATTTTTACTTTGTTGCAACTCAGATGTGTTTTATAGATGAAAAAAACAGCTTAAAAATTTGAAGGGTTTTGTTGGAAAAAATCTTTGAATTGGAAGAAAGCAATCAGAATGCACTCATCAAAAAGTCACTGATTTCCAGGCAAATATTCTCAGATTTATGTTGGATGTGATTTTTAAAGGGGTAGTCCGCAGGTTTAGACATATAAGTAACTGAGAAATATGGTCCAAAAATAAGGTAAATTAAAATAATTCATCTGTACTTAGCAATCTTACTTGTAGGATTGGTTACTGTAAATGGTTTATTTTTGCTTTTGCAGAAGACAGATAAAACCATTTAATAATGCATATTGTAGTCTTTGGGTCAGCTGTAGTGGCAGAAGTGGTCCTCTTGAGCTTTTCTGGTATATGCAGAAGCGAAACAAGAGACTCTTATTCTTTTATGGTGCTTAGAACAAGTCAAGTGTGTATTTTTGCTGATTAAAGATTTTGACTTGATGATAGGAACAATAGTGCCATCCACATATTTAAACCACCTGTGAAAACCAAGTGTTTGGAATCAGAGCATCATGCTGTGAATATAGAGTAGCATGAGTGTTATCAAGCATAAAACAGGAGTGTGTTTGTTAATTTGCCAGGATGCATTGACTCAAGTGTTTCGCGACTTCCTAGTTTGAGCAATAGAAATGGAGTAGAAGATGCAGGAATTAAAGATTTCTTTGATAATAGATGGAAATATTGAAAACTAATCTGATCTGTCCTCCAGAGTTTTTTAGCTGGAAATGTATATTTTCAGTATCTTCTTGTGCATATAAAAGTAGCCTGCTTGATATATTCACAGACAGCTATTAAATCTCTGCCTTGGAAGAGCATTAAGAGCAAGTAAAATTTATCTTTACATCTTTGTATGCTCTTGTCGTGGCAAATAATTTTTTTGATTGCTTGGTTATAAAGGAAATAAAATACTAGAAGTAATATGTTAAAACTATCTGGTGGCATAATTCTTGAGCTTATTTTAAGTATCTTTTAATCAAATTTTGATTAAAAAAATAATCATCTTTTCTCATATTAAAGATAGCTTTCTTTTGAGTTATGGTTAGTTCCACTTGTTAGAAAAATGCATTACTGTAATCAGTAAGCATTTTTACTTTATCTCAGTAGTTCCGAGCTCAGTCTGATATTAATGTGGTAGTAGCCATCTGTATTCTCTAATGAGTGCTTAACACTAAACTAAAAAAAAGGGAAATAAAAATATAACAAATATTAAATATTTCATACATAGCAAACACTGATTGCTATCAGAGATCTATTTAACAGATAATCTATTTATCAGCTCCCAGACAGACTTTGTATCATTGATCATAACCCTTTGGACCTAGTGACTCAACCAATTTTCCACCCACCTCCCTGTCTCACAATTCTATGTACACCTCCAGCTTGACTACAAGGATACTTTAGGATACTGTGCTTGAAAGCTTTTTCAAAAGTTAAACTGTATTTGCTGCTCTCTTCCCATCTGCAGAACCAGTCAGCTCCTCAAAGGTGGCAGCTAGTTTTGTTACATACGCTTTGCCCGTGGTAAGGAGTTTTGGTTGTATCCAGTCATGATTTTACCCTTCATATGCCTTGAGGTGAATTCTGCCTAAACTTGCTCCATAACCCTCCAGGGAGTTCAGGATGGTTCAGCCTGTAAATCGTTGGATTCCTTTTTCCCCATGAGTGTGATGATTGGCTTTTTCCAATCACCAGGAACCTCCTATTTGCCATGACCTCTCAAGGCTGATAATGAGTGATCTCTCAATTGTATTTGATCCC
>WHYT01017181.1:143548-163364 GCA_009806455.1 Tetrax tetrax | reverse complement strand
TCCCCCCCCCCCCCCCCCCCGTCTCACTAACATGCAAAATATAATTCAAAATAATGCTGAAAGGAGACTGGTATTTCTTATTCACGTGAAATGTATCATCAGTAGTGCAGTCTACTGAATATGGCACAGAGCTTCAGTTCACAGACTTTGTTTTAAAGAAAGAGATGCAGCATAATTACGGCATTAAATTAGAAGATAACTTCTAATTTTAAATGTAAGCTAAAAAAACTGACTTGCATTAATAGATACAAATTAAGTCTTTAAAAAGCCACTGTTCTTCCCTGCAACCTCACAATAACCTTTTTTTCCCAACAAACACTATCAGGTACAGTATTCCAGAAACAAAAATACATGATACTTATTCTCCCCTGTTGTGTACAGGCTAGATGCGATGCAATGATCACAGGAAATAAATATTTATGTTAAATGTTGTTGATTAACACATTTTTAACTTGATTATTTCTTCATCTCTGTTTCTCATTCTCATAGAATGACTGAAAGCACATTTTTACTTAGTAAAGTTTAGCTTAATTAAGAGGAGTGGTGGTTTGCTTTATATTCTGTTGACAGATTTAATGAATACCTACTCTGTGTCAGAAATTGATATAAACAAAAATCTATTACTACAGTTGGTTACATACATCTTAATTTTTGTTAAAAATTATCTGCACAGTCTAATAGCAAGTGCATTTATGATTTATCACTGCTTAAAAAATTCCATTGGCAAGTGTATGATGTATGTATTAGATTAAACTTCTATTATGCTTTACTCTACTTGGACTTTGTTTTGATTAGTTCATTTAGGATCCAAGCAAAAGTGCATCGAAGTGTTTGTAAACTCTTCCTTTGCTTCTAGTGGATTTTAAATCAGACTAAATATCTCAGTTTGCTCCAAGAAATTCATGTAAATGTACCACGTTCTGAACTGTAAATAATGTTTTTAAATATATTTACATTAATCGTAGCTTGGTCCTAAAAAACTAATCAATGAGCAATCTACAAGAAATTTAATGAAAACATATATTTATAAAAAAATCTCAATAATGTTATTTTTAATTGAATTTAACTCCAAGTCATGAAAGGAGCTGAAGGAGCCATAGGTTTGGGCAGGTAAAGAGAGAATTTGCTTTTAGTCCTTTCCAATTTTACTTTTCAGTCTTTGCAATGTGCCAACTCTTACTAGTTAGCAAATATTCCAGCCAAGTATGATGGTTTCCATCACCATTTATAGATTTGGTTTTTCAAACGTAGGATCCAGCTAGTCTTATCCCTGTGTGTATCTGTTACATCTGCATTACTGTTTGATAAATAGCTACAGTGTGAAGATGTAGACAGGCGGTTTAGTCATGTATTAATCATAAACCTAAACATATATACTCATCTCTTTCTTGATTTTTCTCCCAATCTTTTTGCCTGGGTTATGGTTATTTAGAACAAACATGTTGATATAAATGAGAAGCATCCTATTTTGTACAACCTGTTAATTAGAAATGCTCTGTGTGTAGAACTCCTATTCTGATAGGAAGCCCTGTTAGCACTGTGTTCCCTTATATGTCTGTTTTTCAGCTTGAACTATTCTTGCTGCTAATGTGTGCCTAATCAGTTAGGAATTAATTAATACTCAATTTATATAAATTGGAGGTTTTTTCCATTGTCTATACAAACTAGATATTAATTTCTCAGTGGCTGCAAAAGGTGTAGTTCCCTTGTGGCGTTTCCGGTGTTGCAGGGACTGTTGCAATTGTGCTTTAATAAATTATTCTGACTCTGAAATATCTGTGGGGTAGTCTTGTTTTACTGTAACTTTAGCTTGAAGTGTAGAACTGTAGACACTTAATATTCTGATTAACCATTGAAATGAGATAGAAAGATTATCTACAAAGATATTCTTCATTGCTTTTTTGTAGATAGATAAAAAAATTATCAGTACTTTAGCAGTTAACTGCATTAATATCCAGATTAGATTTATGAGTTAATACTGCATTGAGATGAAGGGGATAATATCGTTGCCACGTGACTGTTTCAAGCTGTCTGCAGCCTTAGGCAGACATCATTTACATGCCACACTTAAAAGGTTACCTCTGTATCTGGAATAATGTTTAGAGCCTCAGGCTCAAATTTGACTGTGTTTTGCTTGATATCTACTATTGCAAGGATATAAAGCAACTATAAACCTGTCTAACCAACCTGTTAATCCCAGTTTTATAGCTCTTCTGCAGGTCTAGAATAATGTGAAGTAGTGTGAGTAAGGAAAAAAAAATGTGGCCCTCAGTTCTGTTTGTAAATGAAAGTTTAGATTTTTTTTTGAAGCACAATTATGTAGAACTTTAAAAGTAACCTGCAATTATGTGGCAGTTTATATGCTTGCTAATTAAAATTATACGGAAGACCCTGCTTGCACTTTCCTTTGAAGATATCCAGCAGATGCACAATCCATTCTGCTTTTATACATAGATGCAGAGATCTGTTTCAGTGTCATAAACCCTTGAAAACTGTAACCCATAGCGTAGTTCCTATAATCTCTTCTAGTTTCAGTGATTGAATATCGATAACAAGAATGGACTGAGGGAAGGAAGTTTGATTAAATACCAGAAGTATATATTTTCCTGACTAAAATATTGGATTCATTCTTCAAAACCAAATTTAATTTATAAGGGAGGGGAATTGCCTATACCGACTTGAAAGCATACTCCAGTGAGGTTTATTCTGAAAAATGATAACGTGCAGATCTGTTACATTTATGCACCTTGGTGATGAAGAGCTGCTTTATCGGAGTAAAGAATGCTTTTTCAATTCATTATGACAGAATTTTTGAAAGAGTGCAACTTCCGAAATCTCTCTAAGTAAATCTGGTTTTAGCTCTTAGTTTTCATATTGCCAAGTTAGAGGAGATTTTTTTAAAAGGAAAAATTTACTAAGTGAAATAAAAGCAAAGGGGAAAAAAAGTGAGCATTGAAGGTCAGTGTCTTATTCAGAATACTGTGTGAGGAATATGATTTAATATTCTGATGTTTTTTATGTCACATGGATTCAGTGTTTCTTATTTCCAATAAAAATAGCAGAAAACTTAATCATGAAACCATGACTTATTCTTGAGGGGTTCTGGGAGATTAGTTCTTCATTCTTGCAGGTATAATGGCAAAATAAGTGTGATATCTTGAATTGGAACTGGATGAGAATGTTTTTGCAGGCAGTGCATTATGTTTTCCAGTGTGTGCAGTTCCTCTTAACCAACCTTAAACTCTTTGAAGCAATCAAAATACATTTTGATGATTGATGTATTGACCCACTGCTGGGTAATTCTGTTTTTCCACCTGAACATTAAGACTCATTAATCACTGATGCTCATGAAGTCAAGGACTGTAAATCTGAATTTTGAAAGAGAACTTGGGGAATTATGTATTCAAACAAAACTAGGCTGGGACAAGTCCTGGAGGCCTCACTATTACTTGGAAAATTTTAAGGTGAAAATGGGATCTGACTTGTCTAATTCCAGATAGGCGCATTCTACAATTGAAAATGGCAAATTAATTCTGTTTCATTAATAATTACAGCACATATAGTAATAATGTAAGTTCTTTTGGAGACACTTGGCTTGTATTCAAGATGCTATATATTTTTAATGCAAGTATATCCATAGCTGAAGAAGGGAATTTCACTGTTACTTGGCATCAATTAACTTGACATAAAAATCATTTGTTACAATTCCCATGTAAAGCAGAAATATTTATCTTAAGTGGCAAATTCACTTAGCGCTTTTGATTTTTATGTTGATTTAATTTTATTCTACTGTAACTAATTTAACATTAATTAATGTCCAGATTAGCATTTCAATGCTAATACATTGATGTTGGGAATTGCTGGGATTTTCCTTTTACACAATTTAGTTCGTATGTGTAGCTGGGAATCAGGGAGCATTTTTTTCTCATTGGAAAACTGATGCCTTTCTGTCATCCTCTGTGTTCCTGAATAATATAGTGATTGGGATTCACTGTGGCTCCGTGGACGTTCTTTAGAATAGGTGTGAAAGCATCCAGATATTGCTCTGGCCGCACCACTGTAGGATCTGTGTTCTCCTGCCCTGAGCAATGGGAGTAGCTTCTCTGCAGTGTAGGGGTCTCACTCTGAATGAAACTGTGTGATCATTTGCTAATACTCTTCAAATGGCAGTATTCACAAAACTATGTAAGAGCAAGTACATAGCCAGTCATTCTTTCTCATTCTTGCTCCTAAGGGTAGTGATTCTATGGCAAGATTTTCTTCTTGAAGGAAATATTTCCATAGTCTTGTCCAATTGAAAAGCAGCCGACTGTTGACTTGCAGTATTATAGACGCTAGAAATCTTATGCAAGAAATGATCTGTCTTCCTTGAAAATTCTTTAACCGTTTAACTTCTGTTGTATTATGGACTATGATATATAAATAGCATAATCTTAAATATTCATAAACTTATTTCAGGAAATTGTTGTGAGAAGTCCACCCCAGTTGTGCCATGGAATTGCTATCAATAACTGCAAAAACAAGCTGGGAATAGTGCTGATACAGTCATCACTGCACAAGAAGGTAATTCACATTTTCTTACAATATACCAGTTCTGTGCTTCTAAGGAATTATTTTCAATTTCTATTTTCTTCCATTATACTGCAAGCGCAGGCCTCTGCAGAAGGAAGGACCTGGGATGTTCACCCAGGGACTCTTGTGTGGGTGCAGAAGGTATTTTATTTATTGGGGAAATAGTTAAAACCAAGTCTCCACATGGGCCCTTTGTTCCATAGCTGCTTGAACAAGCTGTGGTGTTCAGTAGTCTTTGTCCTCATTGTGAATCAACCCTTTGTCTTGACTATGAATAGCTTGTGAACATGATGCTGTTTTGGAGGCTGTGTTTGCTATTCAATTAATGTTTTATGCAGACAAGGAGGTTTTTTTGCCTCTAGATTGTTCATTGTTTGTCCAAGGAACGACTTAGGTTATAGATAAATTTCCCTGGAATTTACTTCTCAGTGATTCAGTGGATATGTATGAAAAAAGAGCAATATGCAGGCTCGCATATTCCTTATTTGTAATACAGAGCCATGGGTAAGTATTCTTCCAAAAGGTCCAAATTTATGAAACAAAAATTACTTTCTGTATTTCCATATGCGGCAGCTTGAAATAACATGAAGTCTGAGGCTAAATTGTCAGAGAGTTGTGATGGGAAAGGAACTAGTTTTCTGAAGATGTTCCCCACTAGTCTGAAACAATCATTTTAGGAATATCTCTCATCTTTCATAAAAGTTAGTCATAGGAGTCTCCCTCTAATCTGCATCAACAGGTTTCTATTATTCTTTCATTTTTAATAGCCATTTAATTTTTAAGCCTTTCTTTCCATCAGTAATATTCCTTGGGTGTTCAGTAGCTACTAAGTAGCACATCTCTGTTGTCATTAGAAGGATGCCCATCTGATTACCAGCCAATGTACTTGAAGGCAATTACAAAGCATTAATGGCAGCTGAAGCAGAGACAACCCAGTTCGGCAGAGTTCCTTTTGTATCACTATGTAAGCTAAGTGACAGTTTGTTGGAGGTAGTTAACAGTAGTACCAATCGGTAGAAATTAAGTGATAGGCCCTATATGTCTGAGGAAGTAGTAGAAAATTAGAATGTCTCAGCAAGGCAAATTACAGCAGTTTGGAATTTAGACAGCAAACAATGTCTCTGGGCACAAAAATAAAGAATTTTACGAAGAACAGTGTTGAGCATAAAAAAAGAAAACTATCTTTGTGGAATAAAGATTAACCATTGAAAAAAATACTCAGAAGAAAGGCACATGAGGGATGGTTGTCATTCATAGCTGGATTAAACCCAGAACTTAATAGTGTTACTTCAGTCTAAACTGATTCTACTGAGCAGAAAATGTCACCATCTGAAAACATGTTTTACCAAAGCAGTATCCCAGCAGTTGACTCAAATAGTGGGAATTTTACACTCATCTATGAATAATCCATTTTTTGTTTTTATTTCCTGGTACTCTTCCTGAGTAATTAGAGCAGTTGAAAAAATGTGTGCTCTTAAGAATTACTTCTATATTTTTCATCCATATTCCTCCAATGATGGCAAATTTTGAAATGGACACAGAGACCCAGAATTTACAATGTAGCAAATCTTGAAATTATTTAAATTTTGGCTTTGTTTACATTAGGTATTTCATTGCAATATAAGTACATTGACACAATTATTGCTGAGATTGTGTGTATCTTTATTATATGTGATGCAAGGGTTTATTCTGTTTACTTGGTCCCTTAATCTACTGTCATCACACGAACATATTGTTTGAAGTTTTCTGAAGGGAAAAGATATTAGGTGCAGAGTGGATGACTGTGGTAGTCAGCCGTATGCTGGGGTGCTTTCAAAGAAAAGCTACTGGTTTAGTTTCCTTCAAAAGGAATCTAATTGCAAGCAACAAACATGCTGCGAAAGCTAAACGTGTTATGTAGAGACATGCAGGGGAGCTGTATCTCTGATGGATTGGAGATATTCAGAACGACAGTACTTCTCCAGCTCCCTAAGATATGCATAAACTGCATATTTATTCTTCGTATGATGTTTTGATGTTAGATCAGCAGTCAGCTGTGTGTTGGGATGTTCACTGAAAGCAGAACAAATCACCTAATGGCTGAAAAAATAGGCAAAGTTGGTGACAAACACCCTTGCGCTTTGCTCGAGTAACCAAGAGCTCATGCTTCCTTTGTCTCTTAGGGGCATTTAGTAGAGCAAGCTGTGCCCCACCAAGTACTACTGCTGATGACTTCTTCTATGGCTGAACTGCTGCATACAAATAATTTCTTAATAAATCATAACTACTGGTATATAGTGGCTGAGGACAGAATCCAGCTCTTTGGAACTATGGGTTTGCTCTACTGTGATACAACTCGGTCTACTCAAAGGATAAATTATGCATTGTCATCATCAATTCTTCTGTCAGGTACTGGATAAGCATTGGAGGAGACACTCCTCCCAGCCTGGAGGATACAAAAGTGATTTCTATGAAATTTCAAAACCAACCAGTGGCAAAATGAAAACATAAATTCAAGATTATACTATTTCTGATCACTGCCTTAATCAATGGTTATTCCATCCAGACTTTCCTTATGCCATTTCATCTAGTTCACTTGCAAAGCCGATACATAAAGATATTTTGGCAACCAGATGTTTTGTCAGTAGCAGAGCTATGGTACGCGTCCACGAGACTGTTCTGCCTTGAAAGCAATGTTATGCTGTGTGTTAATGATATCTTTTGCAGTTGCTAGACATTTTGAGGATGAGGTAGCTTTGTCTTTATTCAGTGTAATATACTGTACTAAGAAGTAAACAGGCAATGCAAGCTATCATTCTGTGATAACTTGAAAGCTGTGACCTGGAGCAAGGTAAACTGGATAGCTAACCAAATGCCTGGCTTGCTAAAAGGCATTTATTTGTCTTGAAATGGGATCTGTTTGAAACACAGGCTATTTCAGGTAACAGGCATTTAGTCTTCCATATGCTTTGTTTTGATCATTTTGTACAAAATAGTGTTGCGCTTTACAGTGAGAGAGGAGACAGTTAAGTGAGACAGCTTGTGTGATTTTGCAAATAGAAGACGCAAAAACCAGGTTAGATTTTTAAAATAAAATGAATTTAAGAGAACACATTTAAATTATTCTGAACTAAGTAGGGCAAGCCAGCAAACGCTAGGGAATTCAACATCAAATTTTGATTCAGATCACATGGATAATTCATACTTCACACTCCTTTTTCTAGTTCAGGATAAAAGTCATGCTAAAATTCTAATCGAGACTACTATAAATAACCGAATTATATTTCCTCCTACTAGAAACAGCTCTGCATTTCTCTGCACCTTATTCTTTATCTGCAATTATCTTTCTACAAGGATGTTTTCTAAACTGCTAAGAACTCCTCTGTGCTGCCCAAGTTTGTTGTGGTGGTGGTGTTGTGTTTTGTTTAGTTTTTTTTGTTTGTTTGTTTGGTTTTTTTTGGTTTTTTTTTTAAGATTCATTTCATTATTCTTACCCCTTAAACATGCCACTTTGGTTAATGATTTTCATACAAGTCTTCTGTTGTCGTTAAGGCTCTCCTATCTTCCTTAGGGTTTGGTCCAGAGTGCTTTAAAGTCAATGGGAGCTGCCTTGTGTTCCTCACGTAATTTTTGTAAATCATCGGATTTCAGTACATGCCACGTAACTAGAAAAGTCTTGGTGTCTTGAGAAGTGGATCTGATCTCTTCTCTAGAATACTTACTTTGCTCTCCTCAAAGTTGTATAATACGCTTCACATTAATGTTTTCCCTCTTCGTCATAGCCATGATTTGTTTTAAAAAGACTTTGGCTTTTATATGGTGTTGTGTATGAACATGCGGCACTGAGGTATGGCACAGAAAGTATATGGGCATGAGTTGAATGACTAGTTAATTGTATTAAATAAGGTCCTGTAGAGCTTTTTTTCTGTCCACTGCAACACTGTCCTGTAAATGAAATTTATTCTGTAGCAAACTATTTCAGAACTATTTTAGACAGTTGTAAATGGTTTTACTGGTGTGATTTTTTTCATAACCTTTAATGTGTTGCATTATGCAATTTTCTTACCGTCAGTTCAGTTGCATACACTAGAGAGATAGGAACCATTACAGTTAAAAATGACAAGAAGAGATCTGTGGTCCTGCGTATGTTAAAAAGAAACTGACCATGTCCAGTAGCTCTGGCACATCTTGGAACACAAACATCTTTGCTGTTGTCCATTTGGGCGCTGCACAGATAAGTGTGTTGAGCAGTAGTCCCATTGCAGCCCTGTCCAGGGTGTGCAGTCACAAGACAGCTGCCTTCAGTCTATGGCATCTGTGTAACAGAGCGCTCCGCGAGCTCTCAGCAGGGTGTCTGCATGCTACAGGCTCTCATGGGTCTCTTCATTACTTGGTCAGTGGGGGTCTTTATCTCCTGTGTATTGGAAGTATGGAAGAAATTAATAAGAAAAGATGCTGGAATAGGATCTTTTAGTATGCTTCTCTGCAAAACATTCAGCAATGACAGCCTTTTCCCGATGCTGAGAACTTTGATCTCATGAATTCTTCAGGTTTATAGATGAGGTGTAGTGCAGGATGTTACGTCTCTCCACACCCATCAATAGGTGTATACCTGTCTCTTAGCAACATATTTGCTTTGAGTCTATAATTGTTTAGCTGAAATGATTGATGTACATATTTCTATTTTAAGAACATGGTTTAATCTTACAGCATCAAAATATTTAATGCTTGTGTTGTTTTACAGCAATGTTTACATTTATTCAGATTTTCCTTTATACCTGAAACTGATAGGATTGCATTCTATTATTACTATGCAGTAAAGAAACTTACAAATTCCATATTTTAAAAATCAAAGTTGTTTTTATCTTTAATCAACAGTAGTATAATCTGTGAAATATCTTGTATAATTACAATGTTAGATAACCAGACAATTTATTTTCCAGATGACATTATGTTCGTAAGTGTCAGTTCTCCGTCCTTGTAATTTCAACATTGTATATGCTGGCCTAATTGCCAACTGGCAGTTTCTGCACTCACACTGTTTCAAATACATTCAGTCCTTGTGCTATGTTTGGAAAAAAAAATAAAAAATCCCCCCCATTCTCCAAGCACGAAAAGGTAAGTGAGTCAAACTTACCCTAACTTCAGAATCAATCCAGAAAACATACAGCACATGCAGTAAGAAGCAGACTTATCTATAAAAACACCTTGGAAACGAAAATTTGGTTTATTAAGTATTATCGCTTCCTTTGCAACACTTTTTCAGTGTTGCTTTTTGAGTAAATTCCTATTGTGCAGCATGATTTAATACTTATTAGCTTCCTTTTCACAGTTCTTTAAAGTTTATTCTATAGCTGTGCACTATTAACCTAACTCCTCTTTGTTTATTCCTTTCAATTATGCTTTATGCTGTAGAAGAAATAAATTTTTAGTGTTGCTGATAATTTTTTTTTAATAGACAATATGGACTTTCTGTTAGTGCTTAAGTGTTCAGGTTAATGTAGCTTTTTCAGCAACACCAGTTTTTAAAAAACTTCTCGTAATTTTACCTCATACATCTTTCCTACCTTATTAAATAAAGAAGTCTTTGGAAAATTTCATTCAAGTTCTAGAATTTCTATTAAAAGCTCCCCCTGGTATCTGTGATATTTGTCTGTAGAGTTGGCTTTGCAGTGACCACCTATAAGGTTAAAAGCTCTAAACATAAAACATTTATTTGAACAACACTTGGCAGTAAAAGTGCAGAATTTGTGTTATCTTCCAGTAGGTGTCCAGCGTATTGTGCATTGGTGGCTTGGTTTCCAAAGCACCATCCATCTCCTATACTTGAAATATTATGTATTGATTTTGGGTTTAAGTTAAAACCAGTTTATATCTCATTCTCTGAGATAAGAAGGGAGTGGCAGTTTGCTCCAAGAAAGTCAATCCCTGTCAAGGTCACATAGAAAGACTTGAGCCAAAGCAGAGCTGAGCGTTATGGAGAAGACCCGCTTATGAAGACATAGCTTCAGTGCTACTAGACCCTGGAGAACTGTATGCTAGAGTGAAATTGTTAAAATAAAATCAAATATAGTTTATCTTCCAGTGTGCTACCTAGGTTATCTACTTATTAAAAGCTATCTCTGAAATGCACATTCAGACTCAGTGGCAGCTTCAGGCACTACCCCATCTTAGAGTATGCCTGAAAAATAGCATAGTATGTTTGATGGTATACTGTATATCAAATGTGTTTAATGCTATAATCAAGCCAACAACAAGCTCCTCTGTGAAAAGGAGTCTAGCTGGGGAAACAGGACCAGAATTCACAAAGACTAACCATGTATTCTTGACTTGGCTTGACCAGTTAGGAAATCTTCCTCTCTGTTGGCTTCAGCTTTAGTAAACTCTTTTAAAGAAAGCTCTCACTGCTGTATACTGGTTTTGATGCTGATGATAATGTGGTCAATTATCTGTCAGTTTTAGTAGCGACTATTGCTACCTTGATCTCTACTTCTCCATTAATCTGTTCAGGCTGGCCATCTTTGAAATGTCCTTTTAACTTTTTATTTGAATATGTCATGATTTTTACTGATTTCATTTACTGAGATCCATCAAATTGACAGGGAATCGAAGGGGGTATTGCTGTAAATTTAGAAGTCTCTCTTTAAAACTGTTTACTATCAAAAAGCTGTCAGTAACACACGAGTTCTTACATACTAAAAACAAGTCCTTTAAACATTATTCATATTGTTTGATAGTGACTTCACACAATTGATATGATAGTGACAACTGATTTTTGAGAAGACAAATGCTGTAATAGTTTTGCTATAAGCATTAAGGACAAAACAAACTCTTAAATTTCTGATTCTTCTAATTCACTTAAAAATAGGTAAATGAAAACTCTTTCACTGTAGCTCTGTCTTTGTGTCTGCCCTGACCCAAGCAGACTGGCCTTTCAAAGGCATATCAATGATCATATCACACAGAATATTACAGAAAAAAAAAATAAACCAGTAGTATTTTCAAGGCTAAAACTGAAACGCTATATGATGCCTTATTCAATGCTTACTACTCATTCACATTAACGTTACCTTTACCTAAGTCATTGAATTAAGTTTTCTTCCTATGTATTGTTTGGTATATGTTGTCATACTGAAGATGATAAAGATGCTCAGTGAAGTAATATTGATTATTATTTCCCATAAACATCTTGGAAACAGATACTGATTTGAGTTGTCTCAATATGTAAGTCATTAAATAGAGTGGAAAAATTATCTCTGCTAGTGCAGTGTTCGATGCTTAATTCTGTTCCCATTCAGTTCTGAGAAAGTCTTATGTTCTTCAGCTGAAAATGGATTGGCCTTAAAATGCTATTAAGTTTCACCACTACTGTGTTTCACTGTTAAATATAATTTTATAGTGAGACTATCTTCTCTTTAGATTTCATCATGAAATATTTTGCCATCCAGCGGATATTCTTTATCATCTTCCCGTAGTTTAAGCTAGAAGCAGAGTTTAAAACCTATTTTGTCGTGTACCACCCACTGGGAAACCCATCGAACATCATGTGAATGTGATTCTGTTTTTAGGCATTTAGGCCGTCCAGGCCCCTAGCAAACTCTGGAATATTTTCCAGTGTTTCCACATGCCACTTCACTCAGTACAGCCTTCTTAAAATTCTCGGGCTTGCCAACATGTGCGTCTGAAGTATACATCTTTATGGAGGCTCATCAAAATGATTGTGGATGATTTCAAACTACATCTTGCGTTTCCACTAGGCAGCATATTTTCTCCACATATATTTTTTTTTAATCCAATAAATATATGGGCAGTACAGTGTCCATAAGCATTGACAAAGTCAAGCACCAACCCTTTAGGGCTAGAAAACTGGCAATGAAGTTTTATGTAGATTGTCCATTTTATAGAACTGCCTACTATTGTTTCAGTGACAAGCTGCTGCTAGGTGAAACTGTTTCTGCATGACGATTTCTTCCTTTCCCAGTTGTATATAGACTTTTACTTCTTTCCAATCAGTTTTGATTATAATCTGGGCCTTGAACTCATGTTGGCAACTCTGAAAATCACTTAAATAATTTAAAAGTCTATAATCACAGACACTTTTGAATGACAATGCATTTTCATTCTTCCTAAGAATTCTCAATCATTTCTGAATTAAAAATATCCTTAAGTTATCTAATCCTTCTACTGCTTGATTATTTTATCTGCTATATTTATAATTGGGCAAGCATAATCCTAACTAAGTGTAATTCCTCACTGGGGAAGTAGGTAATAAAACAGAGATCAGTCACAAAGCTGAGCAGCCTAAGAAGAATGCTGCCAAAGCAGCAAATCTGGGGCTTAGCATTTCAGAGTTCATTCTGGTTTTCATCAGTCCATCCAGGGTTGAATAACAGATGATGGTACCTGTGGTTTGAAATCAGAACTTTTTGTGTATCTTGTCCCCTGCAAGTCTCTATGTCACGTTGCTTATCATTTTTTTCCAAAATACACATGTATTTTGGGTGAAAACACAAGCTATATATGATGTTCTTAGTAGTCTAAGTTTCCATAACACACTATAACAATATGAAATGGATTTGTTTGGTGTCTAATTTATACTTATTTGCAATCTCTTCTTCAGAAACAAGTCAATTTTCCAAATTAAGGCTGAAAAAACTCGATTCATCTCAAATAGATATATTGCACTGTCTGATGCTTTGTGGCATGACAGAATGAACTGACTGCATTGGGAGCTCACTGTGAAGTGAAGGTGCTTGGCTTCTATGACCTGTTCATTACTTTCTTTTGAATCAGGCTTTTGATTGCTGACACTTTCCCTCATCAAAGTTAAAACAGTTGCCTTCCTAAGTGTTTCCCCATCCCTGGAAACATTCTTGGCCCAATTGGATGAGGCTCTGAGCAACCTGATCTGGTTGCAGGTGTCCCTGCTCCTTGCAGGCGGGGGGTCAGACTGGGTGGGCTTTAACAGTCCCTTCCAACCCAAACTGTTCTATGATTCTAAGTGGAAAGAATCCTCTCCGTTCATACATACTGGAATCAATCTACCACTTTGGGCAAAGGAAGTCACTTTCACCTGACTCTTGGGCAGGTTAGAAAAATTCTCGTCTCTGTTTTTAAACTGTAGATTAATTTTTCTTTCCCCCCTAGTTAAGTTGTTTACTGAACGTCACTGTCTTTTATAGGGAAGCCAACTAGTTTTGTTAGTCTGTATTGTAATTGAAGACTCACCTTTTATATTTAAATGGTGATCTGTTGGATTTCTAGATGTATAAGAGCTGAGGGGACCAAGTGTGAAATTCCTGAGAAACATCTGCAGTATACATGTGTCCTACTCACAGGAAATAGAGATTTAATGTATATATGATATTACTAGATGCATCCTACATTGTGTGCTTTGCTGTGAATAAACTGCCAATGAAGAGCTTGTTTGCATACTAAGGACCTACTAGTTTTTGGCAATATTAGCTTGTAATTCATGTTGAAATTCATCGTAGATTCAAGTATATGGTGCTGGCTACAGAAGAGGAATTGGAAGCAATTCTTCTTTAGTTACATTATTTCTGTATTGTTAGACCTCTATCATATTTCCATGTAAGAATTTATAAAAGAATAATTTGAGGTACCAGTTCTTTAATTGAAATGGTTTTAAAATTGAAAAATTAGTGACTTTGTCTTCAGCCAGGGTACCTTACACACTCCAAATGTTACGTAAGCTTGGTGAATACATGATGTTTGCAAGAAAAATGTATGGTAGTTTAATAAATGGTGAAAACACTAAATGACCGACATCTGTATGTATTTACTGTTCTGTAGTATTGCCAGTCCCAAACATTTCAAATATATAAATTATTTCTTAATATCAAACACAATGTTTTTAAAGAGAAAATAGTATTTCTTTTTTTTTTTTTTTTTTTTTTTTTTCTGCTGCTAGCCCATGCATTATGTATTGCACAAAGGAGATAATATTTTTAATGAAAGGGAGACATTAGAAGCTGCATCTAGAAGTATCAAATCAAATTTCAGGTACCACCAGAGTAGCTCTAAAATTGTAAAACCTGGCCTAACTGTTAAGACTCTCATTTGTTATGTTTGGAAAATGATGAGTATAGTGATGAAATTACAGCATAGCTAATTACTGTTTCTGATTTTCCTGAAGAAACTTATAAGTTCAGAGTTTAATTTTTTCCCTTTATTATAAAATGCTCAAGAGTATTTTAAAACTAGGATCCCTAAAATTAGAATTCTAAATGGAACAGGTAAATTGAATATTGCAGGATGGAGCTATGGGTTGGCACTTCAAGGAGATTGTCCACATACTTTGTTAGAATCATTTGAAAGTAGAATAATTAAGTGGCACTCATCTGGTCCAGTGTCAGAATTGCATCAGGTTAGCAGGACTCTTCTTATCCACATTCTGAGTAATTCCAAGCGTGGTGACTTCACGTGTCTCTGGGCCGATATTCACGGGCATAGAGGAAGACTAATGAGTGACTCTAGTTTTATGTAGAAATGCCCAGCCTACCTGATCCTACAAGCTGTCTGCAAAATGTTTTTGGAAACTGCATAGCGTATGATGCCACCTCAGTCTGAGAGCAGTATTTTGAACCAGATCACAAACGGATCTTTGATTCCCACCTCACTGGGATGGCTGGATAGATGTGTACCAGGATAAATCTATAGACTGAAGAGTAACAACTGCTGGGCTTCACAGCTGGTATTTGCTTTACCAAGAATTCAAATCTGTGCCAGCAGAGTGGTCTAATAACGGCACAGCGTTGATGTGGCAGTGTGGTACTTAAACTGCCCAAGAGCCATACAGCCTCAGCTGCCTTGCAGTCAAAGCAACTGCTTCTGAGGAAGATTAAGGATGAATTTTGAATTTGTAGGGTGCTGCTTGAGATCATGAGCTTCATTGTAGTATGGAGTTCTCTGATATTTATAACAGGAAGTTTTTCTATTGTTTATACAGGTGGGTTATCACCCAAATGGGTGTCTCCATTTTCAAAAGTTTTAATGTAGCTTACTGATCTAGGTCAGGGATCTCAAGGCTCAAGAAAAAAATTTTGGCTGTGTAATATTTAAATTGAGAAGCTTGTGCATGTTTATGTAATTGTTTAAATTAAAGGTGTTGTTACTTTAAATGGAAAGAAAACAAAAATATATAGGATAAAGTTTTGGCCTCATTAAAATCAACCAGAATTTTCTATGAATTTGCTTCTTGTTTTTTTTTTTTCCAAGGATTTCGTCTGTAATACTGGAGTAAAACAATCCTCCAGGCTTTTACCTTTGGGGTAAAGGGAAGTTAAAAAACAAAGCCAAAAATGATAAAAGGTAGGACTTTGTAGAGTTAAAAAGGAAGGAGACGTTTACTGAGAAGCAAGGACCATAATAATAAAAAAGTAGGTTCTTTCTAACTCCAGTGAGCTATAGAGCCAGCCTTCTTTCCAAAGTAAAGACTGCATGTTATGCGTAGAAAAGGATTTCAGGAATAGACTTTGAATAAAGTCCTAAGCCTCCTTTCTCCAAAAAGCATTAAGCACAAGGTATTAAGAAGAAAACACATTTTTAAAATGGAAAAACGCTTTGCAGACAGGTGTATCTCAAAAGAAAGTCCATTATGACCTGAAAAAGGATTAGCAATTATTTATAGATAGGAAAGTATTTGTCATGCTGTTACTCGAAATTACTTTGTTGGAAAAGAGCTCTTTTGAACTATGGATATGGGAGACAAAATTAAAATGCAGCTCAAGTGTATTTTTGATTTTGCACCTGTTGTACTTTGAGCCACCATGCAGTGAAATATATATGTGTATGTGTGTATATATAGGGTATATGTTCATGAGACAATGTTTGTGAATTTTAATGACAGCTTCAGGGTTTTCATGACCTATCAGCTCTGGAAATAATACTGCTGGTTTGTGAAAATTTTCAGGAAAAATCATACGATAATAATGGTAAGCTATCTGTAGAAAGAGAAAATTGATTAAAGACTTATGAAATGTTAAGCATTGACCTTGGTAAAACTAAGGCTTTTGGCCCCAGATCAAGAGATTTTCAGTGATTCAAAGCAATAACTGTTGGACAAATAAAGTGTAGTTTACAGCTATAATTTGAAAACAGCATGTGGCAGATTGGTGTAATTTATTCCAAAGTCTGTTTTTATTGCATAACTTATTACTCTTTCCAGTGGGAGCTGTTGTGGTTTTGTTTAGTGAGGGGGGCCTAAGGTGGCAGCTTCTGTAGGAAATTGCTGGAAGTCGCTCTTCTTTGTTCAGTGGATTTGGCCGGGCCTAGGGCGGACCTGCTGCTGGCCAAGGCTGAGCCTATTGGGAGCAGAATGTCCTGTGATAATGCCTCTGCCATAAGGTAGGGGAAAACAAAAAAAAAAAACAACCAAACAAACAAAAAAAACCAAAAAACAAACAAACAAAAACAAAAAAAAAAAAAAGAGAAGATGTGAAGAAGCTGAGCGGGGGCAGAGGCTTGTTTCTCTGTCTCATTATCCTGCTAGTTGTAGTAATAAATGAGTAGTTTTCCCCAAGTTGAGTCTGTTTTTGCCCGTGACGGTAACTTTAAGGATTTCTCCCTGTCCTTATCTCAAACCTCGAGCCGTTTTTTCTTGTATTATCTCTCCCTATTCTCTTGGAGGGTGGAGGGAGTGAGAGAGAGACTGCGTAGTCTGGTCAGGCAGACACCCGGCAAACGCTATTTTCTTTTTGAGGGTGAGTGCATTTGTGTATGTTAATGACAAAAATAAATGGGAAGGTTGGAGATTCTCTTAGGAGAGAATTTCCTCTCAAAAAGGTTCATGGCAGGCGTTTGGGTGATTACTGAGTTGTGTGGAGTTTTTCTGGTTGTTGGTGTTAGTGTTGTTGGGTTTTTTTTGATTTTTTTATTTTTTTTTTCTACAAAGACACCTACAGAATAGAGCTGTTTATTTTGAAAGAAAAGATTTGCCACAGCAGACAATAACTTTCATGTATTTGTTGTTAAGAAAGCGCTTGTCTTCAGAGAAATAACTGATGCCAAGAGTATTTTGAAAGTCAGTCCTAGATTGCTGCTGACATTAAGTAAAAGAACACTTCTGGATCAATGGCGAGGTGTCAAATGACTCCCACGCAATCACATTGGCTCTTTAAAATGCTCGTCCATATTCTTTTCTGTGGAAGGAAAATTGTCTGTCAACTTTTGTGTTGGGCCTCATGAATCCTTCAGAGCTGTCCTTATTTTGTGTGATCTTGAAAATTAACCAACACAGTAAAAGGAAAGCTTGGCTCTGAAGCAACTAAAGTTGGTCTTGAATTGAGCTGAATAGTCAGACATTTTCTTCACCAATCACTGAAGTTCTTAGGCAGTAGAGTGAAAAAAGTCTCATGGACAAATAAATAAACTTTCTTAGTAATCAAAGGTGTGAAAAAGGACTTTGCTTACCAAGATGTAACAAATCTGTTCATAGTATACTGTGCACTGCTGTCAATAAGCAGCTGCAGCTCATTACGTTGGTGTATTCCTTAATGGTCTGCAGCATGTTTTCAAACAAAATCCAGTCAATTATTGTAGGTAGATACATTGTGAACATGTCGAATAGTCAACAAAATATTATTCTCTCAGATGAATGAACATACTTTAATTGACTTTAAAATCTGTATTTCTATCAGTAAAGAACGATCAGGGATACTTTGCTTATGGAATGTTACCTATTTAATTTCTTTTGTTATTAATAATAGTGTCTTTGAACAGTTAATTAAAAATTGCTTGAGGTATTCAAAGGGAACAAAATACAGCCCTGATTTTATGACAGCAGTCACTTTTAGAAGTGTAAGCTAATGTTTGCATTAAAATGGGACTAAATATGGCACTTTTAAAAGAACTGATGTATAGTAGAAATCCTATATGTATTTTTCTCTAGAATAAGTGGTTTAATTCACACATTCAAGAAAATGTGGGAAGTTAATGGCACAATTCAGAACTGAACCTATATTTAGGCCATTGTATTATTTGGTGACCTGTTCTTTTCTCTGTTTCATTCTGTTCTAATTTTCAAAAATTTGCTGTAATGTATTCCAGGCTTCTAACACCAGATCCATATAATTAACTTCAGAATCTGCCTCAGATTTAAATAAATATATATAAACTCTTCTGTATTCCTGACAAGTGAAATTAATAAGAATTTATTGTCAAATGCTGGCGAAAACAGTGAAGTTAGATGGTTTATATGGTTGCACTTTGCTGGTAGATCTGTTCCCATCTTTTTCCTTAGAGTTGGGCAGGTGTCTGCTATTGCACAATAGTAGCTCTTCCCTCTGAAGCTTTAATAGCAATAGATTACTTAGTGATGGAAGTAGGTTACTTAGCAACAGATAATATCCAGAGCATCATTGTGTGGAGCATGGACAAGTCAGGACAAGCTGGTAACCAAAACTGGTCTCAAAACACTTTGAGTGCTTTACAGATTGTTGAAATAACATTTTCTGTTTTGTTTTGTTTTTTTCTTGTGGTAGAGATATGGAGGATTTTGAACTAAAAATTAAAATATTAAAGTACTTGTTTGTGCTATTATCACTTTTTTTTTTAATATGAATTGAAAAAACTACCAAATGCGTTTTGGCAAAATATTTTCACTTATTTTAGTCTGGTCTTTTTAATGTAAGGTAATACCCTTGAATACTATATGCTTTTTCTTTCTGCTTTTCATATAGACATTGCATTCTTTTTCATGCAATTCTGAATAAAATGGGCTGTTACTTTGATAATTACTGTAATGAAAAACCACGGGATTACAAAAAAAAAAAAAGTTAATTTTATTACTGTCCTGTTTAATTTTTTTTGAAGCAGAACTTAATTAACATGTAACTAAACTAAGTAAAGATGTACTCATTTATTCCAGGAAAATCTATTTGGTAGCACTAATCTGAAAGCAAAATGACATACAGAATGCATGGACAACAGGAGAGAAAAACGGACTTTTTTGTATTTTCCTATAAGTATACTTCCTCATACATCTAAGAATGAGTAAAATGAATGAAAGGGAGCATTTTATGAAGCTGAAAACAAAGGCAGTGAAGTCTTTTAAGCTGGCTCCAAGCAAAGTGGAAAGCTAAAAATGGAAATAATAGAATTGCTTTAAAGAGTGGCTAGGAGATTAAAGCAGAAGAGAAAAACTCTGTTTAGAACACAAAGAAAGAGATGAAATTCTGGGGCTTAAGTTTCTAAAGTATTGGCTAAAACAAAAAAAAAAAAAAAAAAAAAAAAAAAAAAAAAAAAA
>WHYT01017181.1:112212-128424 GCA_009806455.1 Tetrax tetrax | reverse complement strand
TATTCCAGATTTAGTCTGGATTCACCTGACCTACAGACTTCTCATGAGTGCCTTCCCTGTAGATATGTACCCATCACAAATCAGAATGGGGAAGATGCCTTCAAGGAAGATAATGGCTTTAAACTTTTTTTAGCTTCTAAGACAACTAATTCAGCCTTCAATGTGTTTTCTGTCTGGTCCTAATTAACCACTGAGAAAGAGAACCTTTGGGAATGAGCTCCATCGGTCATTCTCGCACCTGCACGAATCAGCATTCATATCTCCACGTGCTCCCCAAGCAGTTGGGCACTACATAAACCTACTCAGAACAAGCATGATGAAATGCAACAGAGTGGTCAAAGGCTTAAGGTACTAGGTATTCAAGATTCACTAGGTCTTTTATATCTTCCACTGAATATGCTTTGCTTACCAACTCTTCAGATGTCAGATGTCTTGAAACTTTCTGAAATCACAAGCAAGAGAGTGTTTCAGTGGTGGACATTGAGGCATGGTCTCTTCCAGCATTATAGAAGTCCCTTATAAATATTTTCATTATTTCAAAGTGGACTGTTACCTGCTGGTTGAGAGAATGACAAGAACTGAGAGGCATGAAGTGTGCCATAAGCCTTTCTAACATCATCATGGTTGGACACTATGCTCCATGCACAATATTTTTTGTTACTCTAGTTTGCAATATCTAACTTCTCCATTGTCCTGAGCATAGATACCTAAAAAGGGACCATGGATTGCAACAGATAGTACAGGCATATACACACTTCAGAAGTCAGCATTCCAGTAACTTTCTTCTGTTTTCTATATAGCTTTTAAGTACCAAAACCTATTTTCAAATGTGATATAGGCATTTAGGCACATTGGCAATCAGCAGACTTTAGGTTAAGTAGGTATGCAATTTCTAAAGTGGCTTTAGGCTTTTAATTTGCCGAGACACTTGGAAATCTCACCTGTTAACCCATTTTCTGCAAGCTATTTTGAAAATAGCTTGCCTTCTTATCTCTTAGCCTTCTATCTCCTTGCCTTTGTATCTTTAAGCTGCCTTGTATTTTGTGCTTATGTCATCTGAGTTTTCTAGTAACATACCAGTGACTTTTTTTTTTTTTTTTAAATTATTTCAGGTATGTAATAGGGTCAACTTAAACTAAGTTAAAAAGGAAATATAGTAGGTCAAGTCCTGTGTAATTGGCATACCTCTGTGAGATCAGTGGCACTTTGCCAGTTTACACTGTGGGGGGATGTCTGGGCAAGGTTAGTGAATTGGTCTTCTTGATCTTGTCCTCATAATCCTCTTATCTTGCCATTTACAAATTTTGTTTGCTGAAAGTATTTATCTTTTATATGCTTATATAATAGCATTTCTCAAAAAACCCACTATGAATAGTCTAGCTACCTTTATCATCTTTGTTTCTAATGTAAACCCTAATTCAGTCTCTGAAGAAGTGCCTTCTAGAAACACTAGTTTATGGCAGCTTATAAATACAAATTTTGGTGAGTCCTTTTCTATTGCTCAGGCAATAAGGTAACAGAAGAATGCCTGGGGTCACCTGGTTGGGAAAAACCTTTGAGAACACCACCACAGGTGTAATAATATACTGTGATTGCACTGTAAAAGTGACCTCAAAAATGCTTTTTTTTTTATTTAAGGCTCATTTTGGTAGGAATTAATCACTTGGATCACACTTCTGCTGTTTTTAATTCCTAAATGTATATGGAAAGTTTAGCATGAACATGTTGGAAACATGCAGAAACACTAAAGTCTCTAAGCCTCCACTTTCTAGGTGATTATATGTTTACAGTTTTGTCTGTGTACAAGGGCAGTGTAAGTACTGGGCATCTTACCTAGCTAGGCTCATGCTCTTAAAAAAGCTGTGATATGAATAACAAATTTGACATTTTGAATCTGTTTTTAATGGACTATTTTCAGGAAAGCTAAATTAACGATGATTGAACAGCAGCATTGTGCATAGTTTAAATCCTCCCAAAGATGAAGGTCAATACGGGATTCTGAGATAAAAAAGACAGATTAAACAGTTTGAACATAAAATGCAGTTGATAATGAAATCTATAAATGGAAACTTCTATGTTGTATAATGCTAACACATGACATTTTGCTGTCGTATAACCTTTAGCTTTTCGGTCAATATCATTGTGCTGCACTGATTTCAGAAAAGGCATCACGCACTGTCAGAATGAAAGGCATGTTTTAATAATAAAGCAATTATCTCTTTACGATGTAGCAATATAATAGGTTTTTAATGATTGAATCAAACGCTATCTGCTTCAATAACTGTGCTAAAACTATGATCTATAATTTATTGAGGATGGAAGAAAACTTGATGTCAGGAATGAAACTAAGCGCTACAACAGACATGTTACAAAGAGGCACAGATATTCAGCAAATTATAACTGAAGGGTCCAAGTACTAGCATCAACCTAAGGTTTGATGTTTATTTTATTTTTAAGATGAAAGCAAGCTGAACTTCTAGACTTATAAAAAAGAATTAGTTGAACGGCAGCAGCAGAAACCATATACTAGTGATGGCAGAAGCATTATTTAAGAGACATTCTGTTCAACAAGTTTGTAGGACTGTCCCACTTGAAAAAGGACTTGTGATATCATTTCCAAATACAAGGCATCATTTCTGAGTAGTCAAACTAAATATTTTCCAAATTCAATTCTTCTCTCATGTAGCTTTTCTTTTTTTTTTTTATCTTTGCTTCCAATGTGTAATTTGTACGCTGATTTGTAGAAGAATGTTAAGTTGTTTTTAAGTTGTAGACCCAACTGTGCCTAAGCAAATGTTTATGGCTGAAACTTTTAATATTTGGATGTAGATGACTGTTTATGCCTGCAGCTGTGTATTGTGCAGCTTGTTTGCTCTGTTTTAAAAACTTGTTGAAAACATAATTAAAAGCAAGAACAAAATTATTTCTTGCAATTTTAGATGCCTTTTAAGAAATTTTGCTTCTGTGCTGCTGACACCTCAGTCAAACTGTGCAAGTAGAGTAATACAAGATAGTATTTAAGGGACTGGTAGCAATGATCAGATGAGTCAGAAGTTTTGATAGCTGTATGTTTGTACAGAGCAAACTTCAACTTTGCTGTAAAACTAACATGGCATTTTGTATTCATTAAGCTGTCATGACAGAGCACAATTCTTGAAAATAAAGGTCCAGACTCTGCAGTGACATGAATCCCGTGGGTTGCAGAGAAGCCAGAGCAATTTCTGCCTCTTGTTTCAGTCTTATTTAACAAAAGGGAAGAATAGTAAGGCATTACATTTGCGAAGTACACGTTTTGTTTTTCAATATTGAAGAAAATACTTAACAAATGATCAAGCAGATTTTAGAGTAACATGCCCAAAGCAAAGATAAACTCACACCAGAAGGCTCTCTCTTGCTGGGTGCTCTGATACCGATGAGAATCGTGTAAAAAGCATTGGAAGGAAATGGCTTCAAGGGTTTGCACTAACTTTCAATTAGGGATGTTTTTATTACACTGCAGAATAAAATCACAGTGACTGTTGCTAACTTCACCTTATATTTGTGCTGTTTATTTGGACAGAAAGGATAGCAAGCAGGGCTTACAGAGACGTGAGAATAGGTCCTGTTTTTGTCATCTAAACTGCGTAGATACAAGGTACAATCTTCCAGGGCAGGTCATCTTGCAAAATGAACCTGTATGATGTAACATCTGAGGGCATGTCAGCACTGTAATGTACTAGAGAAAAAAACTGAGCTAGTGTTAAATGAGTCTCTAATGAGAAATAGTCAAGCTGTGGCAGGATGGTAAATTATCCTCACATCAAGCTGGGCCGTTACAAATAGGTTTCTACTACCCAAACCAATCATTGATTATCCATACACTGATGATCTGCACTGTGCAGATGGGCAGGAGAACACAGTGCTACATCGGAGCTTGAGTCAGGACTGCGCTGGTACAACATCTTGTTCTGCCACCTGCTCCAGGGCAACCTTAAAGTCCAGATTTTCTGAGACAGACCTTTACGTTTATCTAAAACTTCCTGTACTTGCTCACTAAAGTAAACTTCTTGCTGAAAGCTTAGTCCCTCCTTAGTTTGTTTTAGCTAGGTTTGAAAAGTATCATTGCTTTGATTCAGCTATTTATAAAACTGATGCAGCTAGCTCTCTTGTGAAGCAGTTTGGTAGATTAGTAAAGTACTTAAAAGAAATTCTTTAGTGGTCATTAAGTGCCAATTATTCACTCTTGTCGTTAACAACCTCTGTTATCACAAAGATCATATTTGTAGAAACTGACCTTCCATGCTTCTGAGATTTGGTTCTGAGAGCGTCCTGATCCCACTAGCCATGACTAATTCATGTACCAGTTCAAATGTGGGAAATTCATTTTCAAACTAAACTGGCAGCTGGGGTTCAAATCTGAGGAAAAAAACCAGATGCTGCCAGAGCAAAAATTGAAAGCAATTTTCTAGGATCGTGTATCACTGAATTGGCTAAAAAAAATGTTTATTATCAATGAGTTGATTTCAGAAAGTCTATCCTTTCTACTTTACAGCAAGAGCTGTTTTGGGAATTTTTATATGATCAAGCATGTTGGAATTGACTGAACACTGAATATACCTCGGAATGGAATGATAATAAACCAAATCTTCTATATACAATTACAAATACTAAATGGGGAACATTTCAGAAGCTGTGCAAGTAATGCTTTCATTAACCTGTTAGTTACCATGCAAATGGAATCTAAACCTGTGTAACAAATGTGTCACACTGATTTATCTTACTGTTTCTAGAAGGAATTGGTTATTTTTCTTTAAAAAGAGCATTTGCATTAAGTCTCTCTCTCTCTCTCTCTCTCTCTTTTTTTTCCAAAATGCTTTGATAGCATCTGCAACAACACAGTTAATGCTGGCCTTCTAACCTTGCAGCAGTTACGAAATGAACTTGTCAGACATGTGGATGTTCTCTTGTCTGTGCACTGGACAGAGCTGGCTCTTAACCTGGACAGATACTGTTATCTCTGCTTATAAAGAAAGCTTCACTGTGAATAATCTGCAATACCTTTATCTCTATGAACCATTTTTTAAAATTGCTCTTGATTAATTTATTTACAACCTAGTAAAATATTTCATTAATCCCTGCAATAAACCTTTAAAAACTCTGAACATCCTCTATTCTATAAAGAATGCTGCCTAGCTCCTTCCTCCTCCTAATTGACTTCTTTGCACTGGAACATGCTCTCTAGAAATTATAGTGCCCTAAACACTCCCCTTCCTTGATAAAACACTAAAATATGAAATGTTAGAAAATGCAGTCTGAAATACCATGCTCTTCAGAGAAGGAAGGATTTACAGCCTCCTTAAGAGGCAGACAGCATAGCTTACAGCACTGCAAAGTCCAAGGATTCACAGTAAAACCCTTCCTCAACATGAATAGAGGAGATTCGTATTCAGATGATTAAATGGTTAGAGATGAGGAAAGTATTCCTTAGGAAGGGGATTTAAAAGACTGGAAGTGCATGCTTTGGAGAAAAAATGCGGAGGATAAAAATACATATATGTAAGTAATGCTGTAGAGAAGGCAATTACTTTTGATATGTATTAGTGATCTGTATTTTCAGAATGGAAGAGGATTTAATGAGCTTTAGAAAGGGACACGTTTAAAATGATAAATGTAAACACTTGTTCCTTTTTTAAAAAATACCTAAGAATACTTAATTTTAGGATTGTCGTACACTTAGTGAGATCTAGATATAAGCTAGTGTCAAGAAGCCTGCAAGGCTGAGCTGTGTCATTCACAAATTATTCCATTTTTTTTGTTTGTTTTAATCTGGGATATTCCCCCTTAGATTTAAAGTAAAGTCAACCATCTCCTGGAACAGGTTTGGTGTTTTGTGGTGCCCTCCCAGCCCCCCAAAGTGTTACCATTGGAGGCAAATTCACAGCATGATGATGTTTGTTCTGGAAAAATCATCATTGTGTTCCGAAGATATCTCTGTGGCATCCCTGCCAAGAAATTATTTCTCTGAATATGTTGCTTGATTGGTTAGCCCATAAAAGGAAAGATGTAAAGCACATATTGCAGCCACTTTTCATGTTAAAATTTTCACTTGTTCATGTCCTTACGATCCAGGCAGCCTTGACTGATTTTTGTCTCTTTCTTGCTATTTACTATGCACCTCAGATCCACACGTGTGCAATAAATTGCTGCAGATGCTTAATGGGAAGTCAGCTGAAGGTAGCAGAGTAGATTTTAACTGCAAGATGTATGAATTTTGGAGATAGTACCTGAGTGGCAAAGACTTATATCTGTAACGCAGTCAAATTAAAAGTAGAAAAAAAAAAAAAAAAGAAAGCAATGAAACTATTTCTAACTGACATCTATTGCTGTAGTAAACTTGAGCTTTAAACTGTTTGCTGTGTGAGAGCACTGTTAAGAAAAAACACAAGCCACCAACCAAAAAAAAAAACCCCAGAAGGGTAGAATATTAGAATAAAGAGGTGCATTTTTCCCAAGTCTAAGATGCTTTTATTTTTTATCAAACTAGTAAAGTATTCATCTGCAAGCTCAGACTGATCACACAAAATCTTCTGCCTATTATTCAGAAGTTGAAGGAAGAGGGGGAAAAAAACCCCTAGTTCTATGATCTTAACTATAGTGATTGCTGTTGCTCCCTCTGTAGTTAGATGCAGACCTTTGTCAGAAACGGAGGACTCTGGTTTACAAAAGAAGGCATATTAGTAAGAACTTAAATGACTAGAGCTTTAAAGTAAGTGGATGTATTCAAATAAGAGATGAAATTTAATTAAAGCTGATGTTATTACTAGCTGCTATAATTCTATTTGTTAGCAGGAAAACGTTAAGGAACTATATATAGCCAGATTGAGCAAATGTTTTCTATAATTACATGCATAGTTTGAGGGTGTAATCAGAATTACACATTAAACAGTGGAGTGTTGTAGTCTATTGCTGGGAACAAGTGAAGCAAGACAAGACAGCCCTCTTCTGCTTCAGAAGCAAAACTTACGTATCATCACGAGGTGCAAGATACCATAGATATTTGTAATATGACTGAGGAGGAGCACATGACTCAGGAACCCATGCTGCCTTCGCCAGTGCTCATGAGTGAGTAACTAAAGCATCCTCAATGTGTGTTCATTTCCACTTGTGGGCAAATCTCTGCTTGAATAAATATTTTTTTCCTTTACCATCGGTAAAGTAATGTTTAAAAAGAAAAAAGTTAGACTTGAAATATCTCTGATGTGCCTGCTAGGATCCAGCAGTGAATGTTCGTTATAATAAAAAATGTATTCCTTACTTAATTTTAGGCTTTCTGTAGCCAAAGACTGTAAAAAATTGGTTGCTACATCTGTTTTATGGAAGACTGACATTTTTAATACTGTGGTTTCTTTTCAGAACAAAACATATTTTTTTTTGCCAAAATTTTGTTTTTGAAATAAATACATTTAAGAAGTGTTTGAAATTCTTAGAAGTAACTGAATTTAGGAGTCCAAATTGCAAGCTTACTGACTCAGCCGTAATGACCAATTCTCAGATCTAGCAGACTGATAAAATCATAAAGATTTTATAGTCATGGCTGGACAGAAAGATTAATAGCTTGGGAAGATTCTCAGATGTGTGATCCTGTAAGGCCAAGAATAAATCCTGTGAATCTTTGGTATAGCTGAGATTGTGGGAGTTAATGAGTTCATACCTGCACAGCAGGGCTAGTGAATGTTAGGAATCTCTCAGTGCTTTTCTTCTCTAAATCCTTAAGCGAAACTTCTGGGGCTTCCAGGCAGCATGGAAGTTTGGAAGCTTTGTGGTCTATCACCTAAAGTTTGAGACAGAAAGAAGAGGAGTTTTGTCCTGTGGGTCTCTGTAAATGTCATGTCCCCAACTCAAAATTTGTCTCTTTGGCAGGATCATGTAAGAGCTCAGGCTTGTACCCAAATGCATTCCTGCTCCTAATGTAGGACCATGAGTGGCCAAAAAAGTGACTTATCTTTCAGTCAACATGTGTGGTGGTGATGTTCAGACACTGCTGCACGTTATCAATCACACTTTCATTACCATATCTGTCTTGCAAAAATGTTAGTTTTTATGCACATGCATTTGTTTTATTTTTTAAATCAGTTTACATTAAAATAAGTTTTGAAATAGAAATTTTGAGTGTTACCAGCATGTTTCCAAGACAAGCAGGCTATAAACATCCCATTGAAACAAATATATAAAACTTGATTTATTTTTCTCTTAGAAGTTTAAATGTCAGTTTTCATAGCTTGCTAGAGAAACTGTTTAGGCGCTCAAATACTTGGTACAGTGCTTTTTTGTAATCAGATGAGCTTCAAGGCTACATGAACTGAAAAGTCTATAAAGTGCTTAAAAATGAATATTATTGGTGAAATCAATTGTGGTACAATAACTGTTACAGGTCGCATTTGAATATCTTTGAAGCCAATAGGATTTGCATATAAATCTATTTTCTTGAAGTACCATGGGAACTGCTTTTGGAACTGAAAACATACTGCACAAGAAAACTTTGTTGAAATATTTTCAGTATCTTGGGGAGACTATGAAAAATTTGAATCTAAATTTAGATTCATCAGCCTATTAAATCAAGCAAATACAATATAAGTATATATAAATGTCCCCCCCTCACTGAACAAAACCACAACAATAAACTACTGTTCTGTATTTGGTACAGTTTTTACCTTTGAGGCTGCAAGGTTTTCTGCTTTCTTTCACAAGATTGTTGGGTTTTGTTTTGTTTGGGTTTTTTTTGGTTTTTTTTGTTTTTTTTGTTTTTTTTTTTTTTTTTAAAAAGAGGTTGTCTTAGTTGTTAGCGTATCAGAGGAGTCAAATATTTTACTCTCAGTATATGATTCTTAAAATACCTGTCTTATCCTCTAAGTTTTTGCCCCAGAACTTACCACTCCTGTCACCAAATGTTCTATCTCTGAGCAAAAGGGTAGTTATTAAATTTGAAAGGTAATCCTGTCCATGCAATCCCCTTAATCCTCACCGTAAACAGAGCTGGAGGCACTCCCTGGGACTGTAATTACTTCACGGGGGTGAAACCGAGCCTCAGATCAATATAAAAGTGTTCTAATCTTCTAAAGCAAGAGTCTCCAACACTATAATTTAGTACTGTAAATGGTCTTATCCTCGGCCATGACTTTCTCCCAGGGGCACTGGGCAGGGTAGCACTAACTGGGGGTGGGAGCAGTGGCCTCACCAGTAGAACTGCTCCGTTTCTCCTTGTCCAGGCAGAGCAGATGACTTTCTTCTGCAGCTGCCTATGTGTCTGCAAATAAATCCTGCTGCATAGAGTCTGCAGCACCCGAAAGATAACATATCTTTTCTGCTTGATATGGCTCCGTAATAAGTATTTGCTAATAGTGCATTAAGTCATATTTTCCACAAATGCCCATTTTTAACATGCTCTGGTATGAGTCTCTTTGCTCAGTATTTTAGACCTTTACTGTAGCTTTCTAGTTATAGGTGAATTCCCGGAAGGCATTAACTCTTTCTAAAGACCTTTTTCCACTCTAAATCCATTCATACATTTTACAGAAAAAAAGATTTTTCTTTGTCTTTCTCTTTGAAGAGAGTTCCATGCTAAAATACAGAACAACCAAGAGTATTAAAAAGCATTAATTGTGATGAATGCTTCTCTAAATTGAAAAACAAGATGATACAAGATTTTATACTATCTGCTTTCCATTTTGTAGTCTTTTTCTTTTAGACACAAATTTAAAAAATCTCCAAGGGCTACGCAGTAGGTAGCCCTTTACCTGTTTTTCTGCCATTATTAAATCTTGCATGCTGGCAGCTCTTGCTTGGGATGTTATCACTAACATTCGCTGTCATCATTAGGAGACAACTTTAAACTGATGGGAATATTTATCTAATGGCGTGTTAGCAGTCTCAGTGGAACTATAAATCATCGTAACTGACTTGTGCTTTGTCACCTTCTGAAGGCTGACCCTTATTTTAGTAATCCACAGGAGAAAATCTATTAGAGAGGAGTGGATAAAAAGAATAGTAAATTAGCCGAGTAGTCTTTAGTAGACACAGCTCTCTTCAGAGAATAAGTAAATTCTGAACAAGAGAAATTCTGTATATGGACGCTAAGGAGATAATTCTTTGAAATTATAATGTGTGGTATCAAATTATATTCTTTAATCTACATAATTATCTACAGTAATGCAAGTTGTCCCCATCCAGTAATCGATGTGCTCATATTCACAAGTATACAAATGATTTTTCCACTGTTATTTGTTCTATTGCAAGTAGGAAGATAGATTTACGTGCCTTCCCTGCGTATGTGCTCCTGCTTAATGTAGTATCTCACGTGATTATTGTACTATTTCTCACATAAACAAAAAAGCCAAATCTTAGGAAAGTCTACTGGCAGAAATCTCTGATCCTAGAGAGTTAATGAGAATAATTCTGTTTTAAAATGTACAACCTTTCTTGTTGTGTCCTTTGTAAGACACCTCTCGTGACATAAATCCTCAATTCCTGAAACACAGGAGAATCTCCCTGAAACTGCTGGGTAGCTGTAGTTAAAAAGACAAGAAAAATTCCATATGTTCCTGGAATAATGGCAGAAAATACATCTGCAAACAAACTGACCTTTGGCTTGCTGTGTTCAGAGTCATTCTATGGAAACAAAATGGACAATGCAAGGAATTGAGGTTTTGTCTGTCTTATGCCCAGAGTGTCCTCCTGTGAAATACTTTCTGAAACCAAATGTACAGCAACATTAAGGTAGAAAACAGACATTTGTTTCAGTACATACATGTCTACGACCAAAAGCCTGAATCTATTATATGTACAAGAAAATGTGATTTTTTTTTTTATTAGCTACAGAATTATAACTGTATTACTGGAATTAAAAAAAAAAAATAAAAATTCCAGGATTGTCCTTGTAAGGGAGGTTGCCAAGTTGTGAAGTATAAAACAATTCTTCTGAATTAAGACTCTTCTGGGTGATGTGCATTCACACATTTGTAAGTGCACAACCTCATTGGTTAAGAAGGCGTTGCCTGTAAAGGACTAAAACCGCTAAGGCTTACTGTTGCCCAGCAGATATGAGGTCAGCATGTGTGTCGCTTGAGTCATTGACTAGGAAATGGGAGAGGGATAAATAGGTGTAAGCGTGCCTGCTGGTATACAAGAGAAAGGGGAGTATGAATGCAAGCTGGAGATTTAAACTTCTTCCTTTCAATTAAGTTAGCTGGTTCCTTTCAATTGGGTTAGAAAATATACAATCTGTTAGAACATCTCTGATGAAAGCATAATATAATAAAGTGCAGTAATTTTATCATTTACGGTCATCTGAACACCTCAAAGTTTATTTTTCTGCCAACTCCATTGACTTCCCTGGAATTACTCCAGGGAGGAATTAGGCCTTATGCTCAGAGAAGTAACAAATGCCTTATACGTAGGTTTGCTCAAGTTGCGTTCATATCAGAGAATCTTTAGTGTTGAAAAACCACATCATAAATTTTTCTTTCAAGTAAAATTGGCAGCTGTATATTCCTGTTATTTTTCATGTAGATGGAGAAAACTTGTATATTAAAATACTACATATATGTACTTCTCACCTAGAATCTCAAAATATCTCAACAAAGTAAATGAACACGTAGAAGGACCATAGCAAGTTAATTGCCAGAAGTCACATAGTTAAGCAGCTGCAGCACTGCAGAGCTACATTTGATTGCTGATACTTCTCATTTACAGCCACAGTAATACTCTTGTGGTCTGAAACCTGATTCATACTGAAATGATGATTCCCAGTGATGTTATGCTATTGACCTCAAGTCTCACACATGATCACTCACTTTCTGAGGTACTTGACAGTCAAATTTCGCTTACTAATATGAATGATTCATTTCCCATGTTCCATTTTCATATTCTCGTTCTTCAATAATTTCTCCGGTTCTTAAAAGCAGATTTTACAATAGAAAATAAAAATTCTGCATTATTTTTAAGAGAAAAATTGTCTTTCAAAGTAAGTAGTTACTTATCTGGACTTTCTGTTGTCATTAAATTATTAAATTTAAAATTAATTAAAGTGTCTATTAGGCTGTTCTGCACAATATTATTTAATTAGTAGTAGATCTATAAAAAGGACAAAGCTGAATTAAATTACTGGTCTGTACCCATCTCCAGAATTTGTTTATGTGTTTTCCAGGACAATAAAAAACACAGAAAGAGTACTTTCTGGTAGGTTTTATGATTTTGTTATTGACTTTATATGTTCCTTATTTGTAAGCATCGTAAAGAGAAAGGAATTAGAACGGTGTTTACTCTGTTGAAAAACACAGTACAGTGTTTTACTTCCATAGAGGCATTATTGTATAACACTATACAAAAAGTATTATTTTGGTTTATTTCAGAGTTACTGAAGGAACAACATACCCTGTAACACAGAAAGTTTTGTTTGCTTTTTAGGTTAACACTGTTGTGTTAGATAAACTCAGTTCTTGTAGTGAAACTGATTTAATATTGCGTTAGCAGGCTCCCTGAAGCCAAAATGGCCAGTGAGTTCAATGTGTTGAACTTACCAGTGTTTCCTTCAAAATCATGTCTCAAAAAATTGAGGAACTTGAAAAAAGGTGAGATCTTTTGCAACTCTTGGGCAACTCATGAGTCCTTACGCAGCTGAGAAACCAGCCAGCCTTCTGTTGTCAAAGAAGCAGCTGCAAATTTAGCTATGAATGTGGAGCGTCTTGCTTTGGAAATTGTACCTTGTAGGGTAAATGGCTTTGAAAATTGAATTATTTGTAGTAAGTTTTAAGGTTCAAATAAGATCATCTATCTTAGCCTTCTCTTACTGGAGAAGTCTAAATGATATTGCTGTTATCCTCAGCTCAGTTTGCAGATTCTGAGAGGGAAATCCACAGGATTGCTATTTTAACCGGTTGTTTGCTTCCTGCTGCTCACACCACTGGTTTGGAAAGTCATAGAAACCGTACAAAACTAAAACTAAAAATCCAATGGGGAGAAGAGAGGAGGACATTAGTTTGCTGCTTGTTCATGTTTTAATCTTGAGCCAGACTGCCTTTATTTACACTGGTCTGATCTCTTTGACATTTGTCTGTCAATGCTGATTTCAGAGAGGTAGAATTGGAGTGTGTAGTCTTCAAGTTGATTTATTGCAAGAGTAAAAATAGTTGAAACAATAACTTCAGAAAATGCACACATTTTCAGTTGTAGACAAGATTTCTTACGTCAGTTTTGTGTGTAACTGGGTTTGAATTTTTTTTTTGTGCTGGATAAAAACAATAATTTCTAATAATTACTGTTGTCATCTGATAAAGGATTGGGTTTTCTGTTTTGTTTTTGTTATGGTTTGTTTTTTTACTGAAAATCATTTGTATAGACAAGGCCAGTTCTGGAAAAAGTGAGGGATTGCCCTAAGTTGTATGCTGTCGGATTTAGAAAAGACACTACTGGAGGAACGGAGCAATACTGGGTAGGAGGTTATAACAACGAGAAGACCAGTGCAGTAAGATGTATGTTCGTTAGCAGCATTAGGAGGTTGGAGACCACCAGAGGAAATTACGAAATGGTAGACTCGAGAGTAAACACATTTAGTCTGAGGTTTTTTAGGCAGATTTTTAAATAACTTTTAATGACCCGGAATATTGTAAAAGATTATAACATAAATTACTCTTTCATAGTACAGGTATTTTAACCTGTCTCATCCTGTTATGTATTGACTGAAATCAGTAAGAGTCTTTTCAGGCTTCTGAAATGGTACCAAATGAAGAATAAACAAGTTGCTAAATTACTATAGTAAGTTTATCATAAGTAATAGGCAGTGAGGGTGAACATCTTAAGATATAGCGACACCAGAGCCTATAAAACTTTGATCATATAGCTGAGATTTTAATAGAGTAAAACTGGCACAAAGTGCCCTGAGAGGAGAGAAGAAAAGCAGTGGGTTGAAGAGTTAAACTGAGCCTTTCAACCAGTACAAAAGACTTTGGGCAGATATACCAGCAGCCAGTGCAGCACTTCCAGGGAAGCAGCTTTTGGAATCTGCTCCATTTAATCTAATCTAGCAGATGAATCTTTTGACCTGGAAATAGCGGGAAAGTTTACATTCTCCTAAAGGAATTAAATTTTACTTTGGGAAATACAGTGTAAATACTTGATAAATTGAATTTAGTTTATTCATTGCCCAAAACACTGGTTGGTGGAAACTTGGTGAGTCATTGGACTGCAGTTAAACAATTGCAAATAGTGAATTCCTGTCCTAACAAACAATCCTGTTGAAAAGCAGCTCTTTCAAACAGACTTTGTGGGTAATGATAGTTGCTGAAACAATAGCCTCACTGCTTCAGGAAGGTGTTAATGAACCTTACAAAAATTCAGCAAACAGCCTTTGGTAGAATGAACTGTGTAAATGCAGATTTTATTCAACTTATTAAAAATAATTCATAGAATCAAAGAGTAGTTAAAGTCCCTTTATGATTCCAATACAAAGTCAGACAGCAATATACCAGTATGAAGAATATTGACTGTTTATGATTAAACATAAAATCAGATTTTATGTTTAATCAAAGTCAATGAACAGCATGCCTATCAGTGCTACTAGCAGTGCAATAGTCCTCTTTCTGTTTGTTGGATTTCTATTAACTTAAATGGGAAACTTGCAGTTAACACAGCAGGAAAGCCAGATTGTGCTACAAATGGGACTACAGTTTTCAAGGAAGATGACCATAATAATCAGTCAGGCAAAGTTCCCATGCACCATTGAGAAAAAAGGAATCTGTAACAACTGTGGAATTTGTTCAGTTCTGAATTTGGTTCTGTTATGTCCATCTAAACTAAGTTGCTGTGAGAAGGAAATATGTTTTGGAATTGATAAAGCCAATTCCAGTTCTTGGTTACTGTATGACAAGAATGATTCTACCATTGAGATTTGAACGGCAAGGTGCAAACAGTTGCAACCTGCTAAGTGTGTGTTAAAGACCTGCTCTGTATTCATGAAAACACTGAGTTGTTAAGCAGAGCAAAACCAAGTACTGCTTTATATATATTGAGATCAGCTTCCCAAGTTGATTCTGTGAAGAGATAAAGGAACAGAGCAGTTCATCCGTGTTGAAGGTGAAGAACAGAGAAATTAAATGTACTTATTGTGCTGAGAAAGTAATTTGTTTGGTTGTTCCTAAAAAGAGGCCAAGCATACTGCAGAGATGAACATGAAGATATAATGAATAGAGCAGAGAGATCATAAATCTGAAGATTAATAATACAATAAAGGTCATTGCACTCTACTTGAACAATTAAAATCCAACAATTTGCCAAATGGCATCTGAACTTCTATATACTGTACACTTACACACAGCACTACAGCTGCAGGGAGCTAATGTGCTGCTATCTGTTGTATTAGGTATTAAAATTACTGTAAGAGCTACTTGATAAAGTAAAATCAAATTGATTCCTAGTCCTGTATGGCAAGGACTTGCCTGTACAATAGATGAGTAGATGTGAGGCAAAGCAGAGCTGGATTGATGTACTTAGGCTATATGGATCTGCAAGGTAGGTAGAAGGGAGCATCAATGTTTAGTGATGCTCAGGCAGTTACATAGTATTTCCCACAGAGATCCCTCCAAACAAGCCAATTATATGGGCTCTGACAGGGGCAGCTATAAAAAAAAAACCCATAACCCAGCAGTTATGAAGTGATAAAGCAACACAATTACTCTGCACATTTCTCTACTCTTGTCTACTCTATAAGTTTTACTCTTAGCATTTTACTATTTTCTTTGTAACACACTAGGCACAGTACTAAATGGTGGAATTTTTACTTGGTATGTCAATAAGCAGCAACATATTCAGCATCTCCTTATGGGAGTTCTGATCAAATAGTTAATTTTGGTCCCTTTGGCTCTTATAGTCCCTGGTGGACTGAATGCAGAACCTTTGCTTTTTTTCCTTCCACTTCCAGAGTAAGCTTGTCTTTTCTTGAAACTTCAGTGCACCAAATAATAAGTAATGAAAAATACTTCATATTTGCTTTTCAGTATTCACACAATGAGCAAACACAAAAACATTAAAAAAAAAGACAAAACAAAAAGAAGCTTACGAGAAGACTAGAGCAAGATAGATTTCAAATCTTTTATTTATTCCATGTGAGCTTTATTGTTCCTTCAAAATATTGTCTAATCGTTTATCATGGAATATTTCTTAAGTGAAAAAACTAACCTGCTT
>WHYT01017181.1:85506-112192 GCA_009806455.1 Tetrax tetrax | reverse complement strand
TGCAAGGTAGGTAGAAGGGAGCATCAATGTTTAGTGATGCTCAGGCAGTTACATAGTATTTCCCACAGAGATCCCTCCAAACAAGCCAATTATATGGGCTCTGACAGGGGCAGCTATAAAAAAAAACCCATAACCCAGCAGTTATGAAGTGATAAAGCAACACAATTACTCTGCACATTTCTCTACTCTTGTCTACTCTATAAGTTTTACTCTTAGCATTTTACTATTTTCATTGTAACACACTAGGCACAGTACTAAATGGTGGAATTTTTACTTGGTATGTCAATAAGCAGCAACATATTCAGCATCTCCTTATGGGAGTTCTGATCAAATAGTTAATTTTGGTCCCTTTGGCTCTTACAGTCCCTGGTGGACTGAATGCAGAACCTTTGCTTTTTTTCCTTCCACTTCCAGAGTAAGCTTGTCTTTTCTTGAAACTTCAGTGCACCAAATACTTTGCAATAGGAGAAAAAAAAAAATATATTTGAAAGCATGGGAATGTGGCGGCTTCCTAGACCCCAGTTTCCTACTAATCCTATTTCTGGGAGTTCTGAGAAGCTCCATAGTCCTTAGTGACGTTCTTAAGTAATGAAAAATACTTCAGATTTGCTTTTCAGTATTCACACAATGAGCAAACACAAAAACATTAAAAAAAAAGACAAAACAAAAAGAAGCTTACGAGAAGACTAGAGCAAGATAGATTTCAAATCTTTTATTTATTCCATGTGAGCTTTATTGTTCCTTCAAAATATTGTCTAATCGTTTATCATGGAATATTTCTTAAGTGAAAAAAACAACCTGCTTTAAGCACTTTCTCTTATATTCTAATTCATGTAGATCTTGCAGCCTAACAGTAAGCCAAATATAATAACTTTCAAACTGTTACCACTGGAAAAGCTCATTTACACATTTTTATTTCCTCTGAAATACTTTTTTGATTACTTACATGAAGTTCAGTGAGTTTTAGACATGTGAATAATTACACTAAGATCTTACAGCAATTGCAACTGCAACATAAGGTAAACCACGTATTGGTTAATTCCCTGCTGTAAGGTAATTGGGACTGGTCTGGTTGAGTTGTGTGTAGTTAAACTGCTTTAATTATCAAGCTATAGGAAATTCTATGGATTGTAAGAAATCTTTCCTTAGAAGCCCAAATCTCGCTTACCTGAAAAGAAAATTAGCATCCTAGGAGATGAAGTTTCATCACCAAATGGTACTTGAGTGTGTAAGTCATCTTATATTTGCATAGTACTCTACCTGCATGATAATTTACTTTCACGTAAATCTTGTTGTCTAGGCATGGGACGAGGAAAGAGTTGCAAAGATGGTGACCTAAATTCTTTGAGAGCTTGGCAATATTTAAAGATTTTTGTAAACTAAATTGTATATGTCCTGAACTTAGATTTCTCTAAAAAGTATCCAGAATTACAAATCTCTGCTGGAGGATATTGAGTCTGTTCTATCAGTGCTAACTCCCATAAAACACGTAATAAATTGTAAGTGCCTAGGTATTTATTTAGAATCATTTTTGTTGTTGTCACACTGAGAAAGGCTATAAGAAATGAAATAGAATGCAGACGCATATGCCTAGCAGTTCAACAGGCAATGCTATTGGCTATAAAGGAGGATTAAATGAAATGTTATGATTTTGTGTGAAGCTTTACCACCACTTCAAGTGAAGGACATACACTTATTCAGCAGTTCAGGAATTCAGCCGTAAAGTAGGAGATGGGTAATCAAAGTTTCAGTAGGCATTCTGTATGATAAAGGAAAAGGTTAAAAAGTTATTCTCAGTGGTATTTAAGACTGCTATTTGTTCTTTGCATTTCCTTTTCAAAGCTCAGCAGCTTTGAAACAACATCTGGAGTAGTGGCAATATAGACTACCCTATTGTGAAATAAATAAATAAATCATAAGGGAATTTTTCACTGCGTATGGTTTGCCAGAGGAAATTGTCTCAGTCAATGGCCCACAGTTTATTTCAGGAAAATTTGACGTGTTGTTAGGTCTAAATGCAGTGAAGTATGACAAAGTTGCTTCATTTCATGAAGCATCAAATGGAGCAGTGGAATATTTTGTTTCAAATCATTAACTAGACAATCTCAGTAACAATACCTTATCAGAAAACGGGAGTCTTGTTTTGTTTTGTTTTTTTTTCTTTAAAATCCTTTGTATGTTACAACAAAGGAAACAGTAGTCTTTAAGTAGACTGAGAAATCCTAAGGGTTGTGCTGTGACTTTGACACAATGTTTGTGGCCCATTACAAGCAGTGGTAATGCTGTATTTGGTAAGTTACCAGGCTATGTAGGGTTAGAAGCTTTTACAGCCGGAGTCACAAAATACTGGCCTTAATGTCAATTAAGGCATGCTGGAGAAGGGGTGGGTTTTCTTCCCTTTTGTCCACTCATGCAGGTTAGAAAATGCTCAATTTGAAATTCTGAGTAAAGCAAAGAGGAAGCTGAGCTGAGAGCAACAAGTCTAAAATGAATCAGGAAAAACAACTGTTATTTCATATTGAGAACAATAGGGATGTCCTATAGGGATTAATTGCTCAACTGACAATCAAGGTCTCAATATTTGACTTCTCTAATACTGATTTATTATGTGGTTATTTCTATTAGCTCTACAAAATATTCCAATCTTTTCTTATTCTTGGTATTATTTAATTAGATTGAACGGCAGCAAAGAATGATTCTTACTGTGTGCCTCCGTGGTGCGCAGTACCATGGCATCACAAAGAGCCCCTAATAATACACTAAATAACAGAATGAAGATTAATATTCTAAGCTGTCCAAACATGCATGCAAGTTGTAAGGAAATTCTAATCAACCTCCTTGGGGCTTTTTAAATTGTAAATTTGATTGGGAAAAAAATCTTAACTTAGTCTGGTAGAGCTGAGAAGCTGGTTAGACTTCTGAAAATGCCTGGAATGTGAACAATAATCAACAGCTAATAAATCTTTCAGAGCTGCAGTTTAAAATTTGAAGTTTTATTTTATTTTCAGGCCTTCCATTGCTTTTCAATCTTATTATTTTGTTGGGGTTTCTTTTGGAGGGTTTTACTTTACCTGTAACTGGATTTTCCCTTGTGTTTATAGGATTGCTTATGACTTGCATGACTCAGCAGTAAAAGAAAAAAAATGTATTGATCAATTTTTGAACATTGCAGATGGGAAATTCTCATCTGGTCTAGTTTGTCGTAACCACACTGAAGTGAACATAATTTATACTGAGACGTATCCTCTGTGTTTCATAGGTAATATTCTCCTGTGTATTAAGGGGTAGATTTACTGAGGCGAGGCTTTCAAAGAGGCCAGCCCTCTCTCCCTTTCTCCCAGGTGTGGCACATCTGTTCCCTGTCACACAATATAGCTGCACAGCTCCACACAATCTCCTTTCTTCTCTCCCTTCATACCTCTTACACTGTGGCTGTGCCTCTCAGATACCTTGAAAGCTCTGAAAACCTTAGAATGTTACTAATGGCTTTTTTTTTCTGAATGATGGTTTTGAAAATCATCTCAGTGTACCTGTGTTCTGACTACAGACAACGTGGTCAAAGAACAGCCTCTGAATTCTTTGGGGAGAACCGTCACTGTCAAGTTCAGTGCCAGTGGTATGGTCACCAAGGAGGTGGCCTTAAATGACAGTGTCATGAACCTGCCAAGTGATTCTTGCCGATTCGCTGGGGTTCTGGCCAAACCCTTCAGCATGATGGACAGGACAAGTTCAGATGAAGCCTTTGCCCTCTTGCTCCTAGAGAATGGCTGATGATGAATAGAAATGACTCCCAATACAATGTATTACATTAGATTTTATAAGCCCAGTGGAGCTGTCTCCAACTTATTTGCAGGCCTGAATAACATTCCTTTAAATAGATGTTCTTAACAGCTGTTTGGTTTGGTACTGTTTGTTTTTGGTTTGGTTTGTGTTTTTTTTTTCTGTTGTTTTTTTTTTTTTCCTTTTTTTTTTTTTAAATACATTACCTCATTATTCGTGGCAACTTCAGCCTTTATACATTTAGTTCTATTGGATTGTCTGCTTTCATGACACATAATTTTAACTTGGATTCCTCTCCATATTTTGCATATAGGAAAAAAATCCAATTTACAGAGGCCAATTCAGGATACCCTAACTGAGGCTGAACAGTTCTCAATTTGAATTACAAAGTTTCAAAAGAAATCCTGTTCTCCATTGTGGATGTAATTCAGGTAAATAAACTCAGAAGAACAGAGCCCTGCTATAGAATAACATTTAAGAATTTGTAAAGAAACAGTCGCAATTCTATATAGTACCTCTTGAACTCCATTTAATTGAAGTAATTCATTGGGAAAAACTATGGACAGTCATATTCAGGAGATTTATTTATAGAGAACCTAATTTACTACAATGCTGAGACTAAAGCTAGCCTCTCTCTTAATCTAGGCATGTAATTTTCATTAACATTAAAGACTTGTGTGTGCATGAACCAAGGATGGTGTTATCCCCAAGTGCTTAATTGCTGTATTCAAAATCATTCTTCTCTTTACAAAGGATTTAATATTAGGATTGTTCAGAATTATATATGGCTTGACTGTAGCAAATGATGTTGGATGTTACTTGGCCAATATTTAGAAAAGGAAAGTTACAAGGAGTGGTTGCATAAATGAGTCATTCTATATGTAGGATCCCTGTCAGCTTCCTTCCCTGCAATATTCTCTAAACTTACACTAACCAGTGTATGCTGTGGAAGAAAAAGTTTATCCATGGTTATTCTCTTTTTTTCAGGAATTAGGGTTTTAAGGATTTCTTATTATTCTCCAATACTCAGAAGATAATTCAGGTTGGAAAGGACATGGGGTGCAGTTTTGTCCAAGCCCTTGCTCAAGGCTTGGAGACAGGCAAGCTTTCCATGGGTCCTATCGAGACAGATCAGGTGTTTGAAAACAGAATTTATATTTGTCAATATCTCCTAGGTGCTACAGGTTATCTGGAAAGTATGAAATACTGGCTGTTTAGCTGGAGCCTCTTAGCTAATGGTCAAGGATGTGGGTGTACTGAAATGGGAAGAATTAGACATCTTTATTTCCAGTAAAGATCAGGTCAATTAGCATGTGGGTAGGCTTTTAAGTTAAGAAGTAGATGCAATTTAGCAAAGCACTAAGTGATTGAATTGATTGGGTTTGGCACTTAAACTGCCGGGAGGAAGAGATGACTTTCTTGTTTGCCTGATAAGGATATATTATACTTGACAAGCAAATGTCAGTACTATTATAACTGCCAAAACATACCTTACACAGAAGATGTTTATAAAATATATTTACATTAATGCTAATAACAGTAGAAATTAGGATAGTTATGAATACCAGCTCCCTCTGTAACTAAAATAGTAGCTATATAGATTGGCACTAGTTCAGCTGTCTTCAGAAATTTTAGTCCTTTCATTAAGGATGCCAGAAGCAGCCTTAGTATTAATATTTACATTTTTATTTTGGAGCAAGATAGCCTCACATTGAAGATGCTTTTTTTTTTTTTCTTTCCCCCACTGAAGCATGAGGAACAGCGGAAGTTAAACTTGCTCATTTCAGGAAATGAAATACCTGATTGTACTGGAGGTGCTTTCAGCTGTCATTAGAGTAATTTCCAAAACTCAAAATTTCTGTACTAGGTTCTGCAGATCTTAGTCTGTATATCTTCATCCTCTTACTGCTTATCTTGATAGAGATTTGGGTCAAACATTTGTCTTATTTACAGTAATGGAGTTCAAGACTGTTCATTTTATAGGAAACTAGAAAAGCCCTAGTATATCATCCAGAAACAAAATTAGTTAGAAACAATAAAAAATTAAAATGCCTACTATGTGCTGCATTGAGATACAGAGTGATGCTGTAACATTCTGACTGGATTATGAGTAGCAGGCATTACAGTGCATTATTAGACTGTTTTTTGAAGCCACTAAGGACTTTTCAAGCTCTGTTTATTTTGATTTTCATAAGATAAGGTTTAGCTCTTACATTTTCATCAAGGAAGCTGCAGTCCACTTGAAAGTAAATAAAATTACAAAATATGTTTTGTACGAGGGGAAGAAAGCAGGAAGGTAACCAGCAGTACCTGAAACACTTATACTTCTTTTCTCAGCAGATGCGTTACTGAATAGAATGGCCAGACATTAGCATTTTTAATGTCTTCTAACAGCATATGACAAATGTGTCATGAATAATTAGATATTACTAACTACTGAACAGTGCTTAATTCACTTACCTGCTGGTACATTTGCCCTTTCTATCTGGCAGCTCAAGTTGAATAAATGCTATCTCTGGCTCTGAACCACCAGCTGCACAGGGCAGAAAGGTCAGTCTTTCACATCATCAAGTGAAAACTCTTAACACGGAATAGTAATGCAGCTCCTGAGTCTGTACTACTGGAACAAAACTGCCTGGACAATCACTGGTATGAACTGGAACTGGACTTTGCTCTCTGGTTAGATGGTGTGCTAGCTTCATGGTTTTAATGCAGATGAGGCATGAATTAAGTTCAAAGAACTAAGAAAAAAGTTTCTTGATATATACATTTACATACATGTACATCTCTCTCTATATATACAAACATCTTGATATATGCATTTATATTAGATAATAGGAAAAACTTTTTTACAGTGAGGGTGGTGGAACACCAACCCAGGTTGCCCAGAGAGGTGGTGGATGCCCCATCCCTGGAAACATTCAAGGCCAGGTTGCATGAGGCTCTGAGCAACCTGATCTGGTTGGAGATGTTCCTGCTCCTTGCAGTGGGTTGGACTGGATGGCCTTGAAAGGGCCTTTCCAACCCAAATGATTCTATATCTATAAGTCAAGAAACTTCTTCTGACATATTAAACAATTCAATGACCGGTGAAAATCCCTTTCATTGAAGTAAAAAATCTCTGCCAGTAGACTTAGTTGGCAGCATTGTTTGGAAGAGTGTACTGAGCTTCAAATCTTTAGATACTAAAGCCTGCAAACTGCTTTAAAAATATCGATGGAAATATACTGTATGTGTGTGTGTTTTTAAAGGTTTTGCTGCATATGTTTAAATTTGTAAGGTCAGGTTTACAGTGTTTTGCTAGTTTAGAATATTCTTCACACATATCTCTAAGGCTACACTAGCCAATAAAATAAAATTCACAGCTGGAATAGAATCGATTACCTTAGCATCCTTTGCCAATGTTGTCAGCAATTTACATTTTGGGCAGAAAATAAGGTCACATTAAGGGCCAAGACCCTACTCCAAATGCCATTGAAATCAATGGAAACTTTCATACTGACTGCAAAATACTTAAAGGTCAGGCTCTAAAGTCTCAATTCTCATGCTGGAAAGCGGCCCAGCACTCAGGGTTGGCCACTGAACAAATAAGCAAGGAAAGAAAGTCACATCCTGTAACAGGCAGTGGTACTTTAATTGTAAGGCTTAGAAGGAGGCAGTATTTTGCTGTGAAGAGTGGGGGGAAAGGGCATATGATGACATACTGATGATAAAGCAATTTACCCATTTGACTAATCATAAACTGCACGCTGTTACTAAGCGTAATTAAAAAGGAGCAAACACAAGGAGTTTCAGCCTCACTCATATACCTGTTGCATTGGTAGACTCTTTGAGACTGGGATTACACCTGTTCTGTTGGTTCAGTCCTGTGCTTTTCATTGGTAAATAGTGTTTTTAGAGTTAAATAACGAGTTATTCTATTTCTGTGAGTGTTTGAAGGACTCTCTTCCAAACTGTCATTGCTCAGCATTTTCATTGTCATTATTATCTAGAACGTAACTTTTCATATGTATTTAAGCCCCACTTGACTTGTAAAAAATGTGAAGTCCATCCAGTGACCATTACCTTGGGTAGTTTTTGTGCATTCACTGCTTCTATTAGATATTCTACCAGATGCTGGGTGATCATTTCCTCTAGTTGCTTCCTAACGATGCTGTATGTATAGGCTTTTAGTAGGAATGGTTCAGCTGAAGCTTAAGGTCTATTGCCTGTGCTACTTAGAGAACTTAAAACTGGAAAGATCTCATTTCAACAGCAGCTGATTCTGCTCAGCTATGTGTCTGAGAGTCGATTTGTGTGTTGGTTTTCATATCCCTGAGGCTTTGGTAGAGTTTCATTATCATTAGGATTTCCAGATTTGTCTCTCTTCTGCAAGGGATTACAAGTTTAATATTTTCTTTTCGCTATGTAAAGGTAGTCTTCCTTTTTTTTAGTGATGTGAAATGATGAAAGTGCTTTCAGACAGTCTGTGTATTCAGTCTCATAAATTATTTAAACCTATTTGTGTGTTATTTTACCAGGCAAATACTTAGTTCTTACCATATTTATCATTATATTTTTTTTTTTTTTTATTTTCTGGCATATATTGTAGTATCATTAAAAGTATTCAGTAGTGTTGAAGGAAGTCTTGCCTGTAGCTAAATGGAAAAGTAACATGGTCATTTCTTTGCTTCCACAATAAATTTTCTATGCTGTTCACCTCAAGGCTCTTAGTATTGAGTGAAATGCACTCCTTAATCAGACATGAGACCTCATTGTAATTGTAAATCTGCAGTCAAAAAAAAGCCTTAAGAGTACTTACATTGTTACTGTAATGTGTTCCAAGTTAAGCAGTTATAGCTCAATGTTTAGATTAATAATGAGTGGAGAGGCTTGATGCATACCTGCGGTATACAGAACGTAGAACACGGCAATGGGAATATTACTGTGCGTTGGTCTTACAAGTTTTAAAGTTAACCGTTTTCTTTGCGTAAGTGTACCTTATACGCTACGTATATAGGCAGTCATGTACATGAATTTAAATAAGCGGCTATCTCCTAAATGTGTTGGATAAAATACATATTTTAGGCCTCCAAAATTAATGTTGCTGAGGATTGACAAGTTTGGCTAGACAAGCGACCAAGACAAGTTTCTCATCTCTAAAATGGTCTGTGGAAACTTGAGGAATGTGTTTGGAGTTGGGATGGGATGAGTTTTGAGGAAAGATGACTGGAGGATAATGAGAACTCTTTTTGTCTTCTGTGTTTGAGTACTGCACAAGGTGATTTCTTAGCACTCTGACACTGCTGGATGTACGGAATATATTTTTTAAAATTAGATAAAGATTTTTTGGCACTTGTTGCATTGTGTTAGTAGGAACGTTAAAGCTACATTTACCAATACCTTTTTGTGTGAGAACAACCTAGATGAAAAATACCCCTCTCAGAGTGTGGGAACTGCAGTTGAAGGCTGGCTTCAGAACAGACAATTTTCTAATTTATATTTTGCTGTAGGCATTCACAGTTGCACTTTGATCTAAATTCATATCATGAAATTTCTCATCAGGTTATTTGCTCCAGTTCTCCTTTGGTCCCATTTTATTCAGCATGGTTGTTTACCTCTCTGCCTCTATTTGCAAAGCAGTGACAAGAGTGAATGATAGAATCACAGAACTAGTCCATTTTTCACACATGAAAAATATATGATATCAGGATGAAATCTGGGCCTGGATGAAGCAAGGAGTTTTCATCAGTCAGGTTTCTATGCTGGGTTAAAATATTAGTGGTAAATAGCTTAAAATCACAGACACCCCAATGTTCGCTAAATTCATATTCCTCATACGTTTCAGTTTATTATAAGGAGCATGGAGGTTATGACTAGACAGTTATTTAGGTGTTGGTAACTATATACGATTTTCCCAATGCCTTAAATACAAACATGTATTACCTATAGGAACGAAAAGTAAGAAAATAGGCCTTGAACCCAGTACTAAAACTGTTTGTGGCTTTACGCATCGTTGTCTCCACAGCTACTCAAACCTACTATCAATAAGTTTAGCGTTCTCCATACCTGTTTGGTTTTTTTTGAGGAAAGCCAAAATTCCCAAGAATCATTTTGGTTTATGTTCTTCATCCATCTCAGATTCTATTTTTTGAGTAAACAGCCTCCAGTTGAATAGAAGGACCAGTATCACTTGAAGAAGAAATCAGAGAAAGGGAATAGGAAAATATAAGCAAACGGAAGTCGCCAGTGATGGGGGGAAGCACTTGATGACAGCCAAGGAAAAAATAAAAGGAAAATGAGAAGAAATAATTCCTCAAATCTTGGCTCAGTGATGCTTTCTGGATCAAAGGATGTTACAGAAATATATGTCCTGTGATTAAAAAGACTCTACTAATATAAGGAGCATTTAGGGACACAGTTGGTGCTGCTGAATATTGCTGACTAAATATTTTCTCCCAAGTATGAAGAACAACAGTAGGCACCGATGGTTTCCAAGAACAGGAAAAATAACTTTTTGTTTAATTAAATGGAGAAAATTCCATAATGAAGCTTTCTCATTTGATCTGAGCTTTTTCGTAGAAGAACTGACTGTTCAAATCACTGTCATTATTCATAACTATGAATGGTGATGACCTGTAGTCTTTGGCTTACTGTGGTCAGATAATCACTGAAGGACGCGAGTTTGAAAACTCAGGACTATTCTAACTCAGTATTTCAAATTTCTGTGGTTTATATTTTTTCTTAGCCTTAATTCTTCTTTTATGACTGTATTTCATATTTCCAAATTATGACAAAAAGGTGATGTATCTGTACTGATAGCTTATAAGAGCAGTATAGTTTAAAATGCTGACTACATGATCAAACGTTATTGAAATTAGTTATCTTTATTTCTTGTAAAGCAATGCTACCATGCGTTTCCACATGCACCTACAGTAGATAATGATGCATTAATGAGATTGTATTACACTGCTGTAGATTTCTGTCACGAATGCAATAGAAAATGAACCAGCCCCGAGTAACCGGGGGGCACATTTGCTGACAATCTTGTGCACTCCCAATGAAATACTGACCCATTTCCCACACCCCCTCTCGTATCTGTAGCCCTGTAGCATTTACTGGGGGTTACTGTGTGAGTTTACTAGTAGTTTCTCTAAAAAAAGTAGTGGTCAAGCTCTAACTTCACACTGTTGTGTCCCATTATTTCCCCTTTTACTCTTTAGATGATCAATGGCACAATTTATACTGTTCATGCTTCTCTTTGTACTCGACTTGCTCTGTAATCCCTGTATTTACTATAATCCAACAAAAGCATTCATTGCACAAGCACAAAGGTCCCTCTGTCAAGTATTATGTGATTTATATTGATTTATGTGAACTGAAGTTTTGGGCTAATATTTTAAATGTACAAAATATGTATATCAAGATAATGGAGCAGATTGTAGCTGGTCTGTGAAGATGTACATATAGCACAGCTACTATCGCTCAAAGAAACTTCTAAATCTCTTGCTGAGGACCAACAACAGTAAAAACCAAAAGCTCTTAAATTCAGAAAGCGCTAATCTCTCACTGATCCTGAGGCACAGTGGGATACAGCCTTTCAACTGAGTGTTCTGAATACTGGTAAAATAGTTGGAAAAAGGAAAGCTTCCTCATTTTGCCATAAGCCACACAGCAAACACTGCCCTAAGACCTGGGTTAGAGGCAAAGAGTAGCCTGTGGAGTAAAAATAAATTTTAATTTTGTAGAAATACCTTTCCTCCACAGAATCCCCAGTCATATGTGTTGTTTGTGCACATCTGCAGCCAGTAGGATGTACGCACCCTACAAGATCTCTGGCACAAAGGCAAGTGTGAAGAGACTGAACTCTAACTAAACCAGTCACTTCAGTGGCAACGTAATTATAAATTGATAAGAAGCACTTAACAGGAGAAGTCCAGACTCTGTGTTTGCAGTAATAATAGTCCAGTTCCACTACTTATGAGCTCTAATTTCACACTGTTGTTATGCTTTCAGTTTATTACTGTTACAGGACAAATTGATCCAGTTTACAATCCACATTATAAACACATTAGATGGAAATAGATTTTAAAGGTAAAATTTGGCTGTATTGAATGTATCTCAATATATATATGTGCTGTGTTTTTATCCCATAGCACAGTGGTGTATGTTACTTCAAGTAAGCATAAAAACAAACTCCGTGTGCATTGTAGCATAAGGTCTGAGGAATTATCTGTGGATTTGACAACTTTTCAAGATTTAAGACAGTATAATTAAAATTTTAATTGATTTGCAATGAAGTAGTTGTTTTGAAATATTCTTCCTTCTTAATAAATCTGTAGCCCAGCTCTCAAAGGCTTAAGGAAAACTGCTTTGTGGCCTTTTCCTTATCCTCAGAATCTTCATGCGTAGATGTATGTCTGCATCGGTTGTCTCATCTCCAGACTAATTATCTCATTTACATATTTCATGCCTTCTGCTTAGAATGCTCCATGGGACAGCCAAAATTGACATCGTGTTTGTCAGACACAACCAGTTAAGGAGGGGGATGCATTTTTATTTCATTAAATATTATTAATGAATTGCATGGTACATTTAGTATTATCAGTATTAACGTATTATGTAGTGCTTCATATGAAATATTATGTTAAACAGTTGTTGCAAGACGAAGCTCACAGAATTAAGTGCTAAAATTAAAGTTTTTGTGCAATCTTCCCTGGTCACCTCTTCCACCCTCCGGTATTACTCCCCCTGCATTTTGAGAGTCTTGAGTTAATAAACTCTTTTCTTTTTTTCCGATTTCATTTAAGGTGATAGAAAGACTCTCATACCAGTTACATTTTGCAGATATCATGCCATAGAACTAAAAAATTGCTCGCAGCAAAATGGCACATAAGTGATAAAATAGCGACCTGTTGGACAAGTGAAAATACAGCAAGTTCTCAGCTGTGGATCAGTTGCACCTAGTTAAAGATATAACTCTGATTCCTTTCATGGTCTGATGCTTAAGAAGATAGTATAGTTGAAGATTGCCTCAATATATACATTTCGGAGTGAATCTGGGACCCTTGATACCATGTAAATATGTAGTATAAATCTCCCCTTAAAAAATAGTGACCAAGTAAGATTTCCAGGCGCGTTGCTATTGTATCCCATTGAGATTAGGCATCTTAGGACTTTGGGTGCTGTAGGCTGCTTTCTCTCAGAGGTTCCTTCAGGGAACCCTGTACTCCTAACCCTACTGCAAGGCAGAAGCCTTGGTAGTCTGCTCAACACAGGCTGTGTGACTGTTAAACATTCTGCTTTACGGGCTTTTGTGGAGTGAGTTATTTTAAATGCAGAGTGCAGAAATGTCATGGGTTCACTGACTAATGGCTGCTAGCCCACTTCCTTGTATAGCAAGATGAATTTGCTATAGGGTGAACCAAATAAGCACCCCTGACAGACAGGACGTGTGTCCTTTCAGTGGCTGAAACGAATTGTTATCCCAGTTAGTACTGACCTTTAGGTTCTATAGAAAGGCAGCTTAGAATTCTTCCTTCGTTTGAGAATAGATATTGGTACTCTACCTCGGTGAAGTACTACTGAAGAATAGCAGAATAGGGCCTGTAATAAAGTATAGCCCTCCACAGTGATGGTGGTGGTCCATTGTTGTCTTATTCTCCCCTGAACTGTACTGTCAGTTGTTTTATGTTTGATCTTTCTTTATACTTTACCACTGATCAATAAAAAGTAGTTGGATGATAAGTGAGCACAGAAATTTTTGAAGACCACCTGTCTACAGACATCATGTATGAATTGCTGTCCTTAGAAAGAAAACCATATCTGAGCAGCTTCCAATAAGGAAATCTTCTCAGATGCACATAAAAGGTTGTGATCTATATGTACGCTATTTCACTATTGTGAAATCAATAGGCAGTTCCTGCAGCCACTGCATGTAAGAGGCCAACTTTTATAATGCATATTTGTCTGCAGCTCTGGAATTTGTCTGCAACTCTGGAAAAAGAATTCTGCTCAAAACAGCATCAGTCTGTCTGGATAGCAAAGATAATGAATTAAAAGAAACCAACTCAAACCAAAAAAAACCACACCCCCACCAACTCCTGAAACAAAACACAAAAACATTTTGCAACATGTAGCTCATCAAAATTTTGAGAACTACTTTCCTTTGTTCTTGTCAGCACTGTGTAGCACTTCACACTGCCTGTGATAACAAAGAGAAAGCTCAACTGCTTTTTAGTGCACTCTTAGATTCAAGGTGTGTGGAATTTAAGTATTTCATAGTGCTCTTTTGTGGTACCTTCACATACAGCGGCTTTTTCACGTACACACATGTGCACACCAAAAGTGTTGAAACACAAACACTAAATATTCTACAGCCATAAAATTAGAATAAATGAGTTAGCAAAATCACAGAATGGTGCTTAATAGCTCAGCTATTGAAATCATTATGTTCATTCCCTTTCATGTACTGAAGAGCTTATAGTATGCTCATCTCCAGCCAACTGAAACTATAAATACATTAAACGCAGAATCAGCTAATTATAACCTAGGATGTATTTTCTTTATATATAGGGCCTTCATAGCTACCATATGCATTACTTCTGGTATTCACTCTATTTCAGTAATTCTACCCAGCAGCCCTGTTTTCTCCATCTACTTTTTAACCTCACAGTTGCCTTGTTCAGACTTCTTATGTGCTCGGTAATTTCTGCCAAGAAGGAAACAAGAGTTGCCAGGGCCTAATGACTTTGACTTTAAACGTCCTGTTTAATTACAGTTTCCTAGACATTTACACTGTTCCATATGTATATTTGGAAGCTCAAAGAAAAAGGAATTAATCTAGTGATAGCACTGAAAGAGTATCTATTTTTAGACCTATTTTTGTAGATTCCAGTATTTTAACTATGTAAGGCACTCTCTGTCCTGATAAATTCCTATCTCTGTATTAGAAGTTGTTATTTTTCAGTTATAAAAATAATTCTTTTTTCCCAAAGAGCATTTTACCCTTAAGGAAGTATGTGCCTAATAGACAAAGGATTTTAGACATTATTATGTTCAAATCTTAAATGCAAATATAAATAGCCGTTTAATTATCTGATGTTTCTTTGGACACTTGGTGAAACATGCTGGGTTTCCCTCTGTAGTCCTAAGCATACTGGAAATTATATTCCTGAAACTGAAGACTTCTAAACAGCAAAGTAATACCTTTCCTTCTTTTTTCTTCAATCAGGGGGTCAAATCCCCAGATCCTTAATCAAGTCATTGATTATATTCAGGTACAGTTTCCACTTAAATTGGTGGAAACCTAGTCTAGATATGGATGTTAAAATTTGGCCTGGCACTATCTACTCCTCTCCTGAAAGAAGGAACAAGTAGTGTAAATTCCCAAGTAAATCTTGTAGTATCTTAATGGGAATAATTAGGTCAGTTCTGAGAATCTAGAGTCATTAGCTTCTGTAATACACTTCAGTATCATCCAAAATAAGGACAAATGCATTGTGAAGTCTCTCAAATGCCATGATGCTTGAGGCTCGATTAAGCTAGCTCTTGTTCAAGTTCAGCAATCCACAGCTTTGTAATTGGTACAAACTTGGAGTTTGCTGAAGTGAATGTAGAGAATATGGTTTTAGATTAGGTCCTGAGCTGCTATGGTCTGCTACTTTAGAAGCAAATTATAATCATTCCTATTTTAAAAGTACATATTCTTATCATTCTGAGCAATTGAGCAGAATTACATTGCTTGTAAGAAGAGCTTTCTAAAATAGGTGCTGGGATACCATAGTAATAATGAGCTTAGAAAAAAATGCTTAGACTGAACATGATCTCACAAAAGCAAAATGTGGCATAAGGCTAATTTATAAAACTGCCTCATTAACTGAAATTATTATTTGTCAAATATTAAGTTTGCTCAAATCAGTTCTTTGTAATTGAATTTCAGAGAAATTAACCTGTTGTGATAATAAATTTAGAAGGTTATATGTTTGTGTATTTTATCCAAATTAAAATTAAGTAAATACTTGGCTAAATCTCTTGACAAATTTTGGGGTTTTTTTTTTTTTTTTTTTTTTTTTTTTTTTTTTTTTTTTTTTTTTGATGTACATGTAGGGGGCTGACCTTGGCTGGATGCCAGGTGTCCACCAAGCTGCTCTATCACTCCCCTCCTCTGCAGGACAGGGCGAGGCAGGGGGCATTATGTGTCAGTTGTCCAATTCAGTTCGGTATTGTGATGACATTACTTTGGTTTTAGTGTGGGGAATTCTTTTTTATTGATGTGAATGAAGTTTGTGAAGATTGTGTGATGAATGTGGATTTTAATTATAATTCTTAAATATGTAATTCACAGAGGTGAGAGGTGTAATATAGAATCACAGAATGGTTTGGGTTGGAAGGGACTTTCAAAGGTCATCTAGTCCAATCCCCCTGCAGGGAGCAGGGACATCTCCAACCAGATCAGGTTGCTCAGAGCCCCCTCCAACCTGGCCTTGAACGTTTCCAGGGATGGGGCACCCACCACCTCTCTGGGCAACCTGGGCCAGTGTTTCACCATGGTCCTGTGGCAAGGTTTTTGTGACAGGGGGTGCTACAGGTGTAGCTTCTGTGAGAAGTTCCCCTGTGTCTGACTGAGCCATTGCCAGCCAGCTCCAAGAGGGACCTGCTGCTGGACAAGGCCAAGCCCAAGCCCATCAGGGATGCTGGTAGTGCTTCTGTGATAACGTATTTAAGAAGGAGAAAAAATTGCTGCACAACAGCAGTAACAACCAAGGGACAGAGAAGAGAGAATACGGAAGAGAAACAAGTCTGCAGATACCAAGGTCAGTGAAGGAGGAGGAGGAGGATGAGGTGCTCCAGGCACCGGAACAGAGATATCAGTGCAGCCCGTGGTGAAGCAGGCTGTCCCCCTGCAGCCCATGGAGGCCCACGGAGGAGCAGAGATCCACCTGCAGCCTGTGGAGGACCCCATGCCAGGGCAGGCGGATGCCCAAAGGAGACTGTGGCCCTTGGAGGGTCTGCACTGAAGCAGGCTCCTGGTGTAACCTATGGACCCGTGGAGAGAGGAGCCCAGGCTGGAGCAGGTTCGCTGTCAGGAGCTGTGACCCCATGGGGGACCCAGGCTGGAGCAGTCTGTTCCTGAGGGACTGCACCCCATGGAAGGGAGCCACACTGGAGCAGTTTGTTGAACGGCAGCCTGTGGGAAGGACTCACATTGGAGCAGTTCATGGAGGACTCTCTCCTGTGGGAGGGACCCCATGCTGGAGTAGGGGAAGAGTGTGAGGAGTCTTGCCCCTGAGGAGGAAGGAGTGGCAGAGAAAAGGTGTGATGAATTGACCGCAGCCTCCGTTCTCCCTCTGCCTGGTAGAGAATTTGAGTAAAGTTGAGCCCAGGAAGAAGGGAGTGGTGGGAGGAAGGAGCTTTAGGATTTGTTTTATGTTTCTTATTATCCTACTCTGATTTGGTTGGTGATAAATTAATTAAATTAATTTTCCCCAAGTTGAGTCTGTTTTGCCTGTGACAGTAATTGATGACTATATCTCCCTGTCCTTATCTCGACCCAGCTGAGAAGGGAGACTGATAGAGTGGCATACAGCCAGGGTCAACCCACCACACTAAAAAAATCAGATAGTTAAACTTCCCTCTTATTTATATTACACTTAAAATTAATATAAAGCTTAGGTGAGCTTGAGAAAACCAGAGGTCACCAGAAACAAATTTTGTAATATGGTATATGTTGTCATGTTCATTTTGAAGATGAAATTACTCTGCCTGATAGTAGATTTCTGCTATTTCTGTTTGTTTAAATTTTATTTACTCTGTTTTTCCAGTCTTAAATGAATCCACGTATTTATTTTGTACCTGACATATAAAACTTTTATAAAAGAAAGAAAACTTTGTTTTATCACTGCCCTACAAGACAATTTTCAGTGCATTTCATTATAACCGTGTATCAAAAATGATGGATAGTCATGGGCCTGTGCACAATGAAGATTTGTCTGTGTAGCGCATAGGTGACTTTTAAAAAGCACTTAGGATTCTAATACTTACTAATGTCTCAACTTGCTTTTAATTCATAAATACACCTTTGCCAATGATACGTGTTTCTCAAAGATGCATAAAATGTTGCTTCTAGGCCTGGGTGTGAACAACTTCACTTCTCTGTGATGCCTAAGAAAAGTGTGTTTGTGAATCTGTACCTTTTTAAGATGTCCCTAGGGTTCCTGTAATGAGTTTGCCTCATGTCTGCTGCAGAGCTGAAAAAGAAATTTAAGACATCTGTTGTAAAAAACACATCACAGTGACTGGATTAAGGAGCTTTATGCAGCACATGAAGTTGTACTGCAGTACAGCATCTTTTAAATAAAAGTGATCAGAAAGTAAGAGGATAGGGATTGAGGAATTTGAATTTTTTTCTCAGTGTATGATATCAATATCCTGTGAAAGATACTGTGTTATCAGTAACATGGTCCCTTACTACTGATGGTTTGTGTTAGCTTTAATGAGCATCATATCTGATAATAATATTATTATTAGACAATTTATTATGTAATATGGGTCTTCAGTTATAAAATCTAATCTTGTTCAAATATGACTATATCTAGACTACCATCAATACCGCTAGACAGAAAGAAGAAAACTCCACCTCTAAATACATAATTCATGTGAAATAAGAAAAGATAAAAGGTATTTGAAATTGGTGTTTAGTTGTCTGGGTAATGAAGTGGAACAAGTTCCTTTTCAGCACTGTCACTGGGCGGAAGCACGGGCCGTTGCGGTTGACCACCCGCCCTGCGCTCACACAGGGTGCACTTGGCTCCTTCACAGAGTCTCTAATGCTATGGCAGGTATCGTCCAGGACACTGCTCTGTCCCTAATTACATGACAGGTGACGTTTGTGGTCTGGGAGCCTTGAAAAAAAAACATTTATTTTTTATCTTTTCTTTACTGCTGGACACTGTGATTTAGGGTTCAGTTTTGGAGTATTTTTTAATAGTGGTTGGTGTTCTACCAAAGAGATACAAGTTGCTTGCTCACCCTAGTACAGCATTGGCAAGTTATCGTATGCAATGTTGCTAGGCATTTGATAAAAGCTGTAGCCCCGTATTTTTTAGCAATATTTTTCTCATTGTACTCTCACCTAAGTATCCATGAAAGATGTAGAAGTCTGTGATTGTTTCTGCAAGTAAATAAAACATGCCTAAATAATAACTGTGAGCATTAGGGGGGGTGATAATTTCACTGCTGTTTCTTTAATAACCTACAGTGCACAAGCAAAAATATTTTTGCTCCTGGGTACAACTGCTTAGTGAGTTTTCTGCACTGTAAGACAAAATTGAGAGTTGTGTGGTGGTTATTCCCAAGTGATGAGGCAAGAGCCTTCTCTGAGACTGGGAGACAGAGACAGGGTGATGGGGGTTTGGAGTCCTTCGACCATATTAAAAAAGGAAATAGGAAGGCTTTGATAAAGCAAAAACTTCCACTACTGCTTTCAGACTGTTTTGAAAAGCATTGCTGTCACCACAGTGTAATTCAAACAACATGGAAATAGAACTTCTAGGGGTTTTAATATTTCATGTGGAGTTTCCTCTGTAGTTCATTGTGAAGTACAGACTATAGAATGATAGAAATAGTGGAAAAAATACATCTAGGTTTATAATCTTCAAAGAAAAGTGTTTCAAAGACTATCAAGAGTCATTTTAGATCAGCTGAAAACCTTGTGTATGTGTAAGTAAATAGCATTACTGAACTTCAAATCGATGGCTTTTTTATTTCCTGTAGATCTATTGTTCCCTCTTGTATATGTGATGAAACATGTAATCAATTATTTTTTTGCCAAGTGAGTGTGTGTTTTATGTACATTCTTCCAGGCAATTTAGGCAAGAGTTAACATTTCTTGCTCACTTAGTTCCAGGAAGAATGGGCTAAGTCACTAATCTAAAAATGGTGAGTACCACATTGGAATGAAACAAGATCATTAACCAGATATTTAATGAAGCAGCAAGATTAGGTGGTAACAGCAGCAACATTTTTGGGAACAGTGGTGCTTTCCCAGGGGCTCTGGTACTTGTGCAGGTCACGGAGTGAACGTAGCAGTGTGGTGATGCACAGTGCTGTCACGACGTCCCCACAGTCATTCAGCTCGTTCTGCCTCTGCAGCTTTTGCATGCAAGAGCCTGGCACTTTCCAGTTCAACAGGGAACCATGTTTGCAACAAAAATAAAGGAATGCAGCTTTGGTGGGAAAAACCTTTAACAAACAAAAGCAAAGGATGGCTTTCAGAAGCAATAAATAATAAGGTACATAAGCAATAAAATGTAATTCAGTATCATTTTTGTTTTGAGCAGGACACCAGTGGCTATCTGGACTGGACAGCCTGGCCAGTATACGTCACTGGTGTAGATGATACCACTTGTTTTCTATACCATATTCAACAAGGGAAAAATGCCTTTTAGAAGGAAGTGTTGCTGTTCTGAATTCTGCAGGCTGTCAGCCTCTGTTAGCTATCTCTAAGTAATTATCGCAGTCCCTCAGAGAACACATGGGATCTGTGGTGCAGCAGTAGAAACTGGGAGATAAGATGATGATGTGTGCTTGATTCGATAGAGTAACCTATATTGACTTTCTAAGAGAAGGGTCAAACAGCTGTTTCTTTATAGATTGTCATATTACATCAAGTGCTGTAGCAATAACTTTTACATTTTTCTCCTTCACTTCTCATAATACTATTTACAGAAAATTCCAGAAAACAAACTCCAACTTTTTCTCACTGGCTATACATTGGAAATCCTTATTGCACGGTGAGGTTTTGTAATAATAATTATTCACTATCAGATTTTTTTTTCCCCCATTTGTTTTTCAGTGTTCTGTATTAGATTACGCAAGTGACTGAATTCACTGACAATTTACCTCTGAAAGCAGGATAAATGCAGTTACAAATGAACTGAACAATGACATTGTTAAAGGGAGGAACAAAGTATTTTATAGCATCATTTGCTGGAGATGAAAATTCTGGAACTGAAAGCGTTACACTGTAAATTAAAAACTATTATCGGGTAGGAACTGATATTAAATGCAGCAATTTGTTGGGTTTTTTTTTTTTTTTCTCCTGTGGAGAAAGTAATTTGAAACATGATTTGAAGACTGCTATTAAGCAGTTTTACTTACATTACAGAATGTCCCATCTTCAACTCAGAAGAAGACATGTGTTTACTTACTGCAAATTTAATATAATAGGAAATAGTGGTTAAAGGAAGGTAGTGTGTGCTAATGCATGGTCATTAAGATTTATGAAAATTGAAGTAGATGGCTTCAGATTAGACGAGAGTTCTATTTCATAAAATGTTTTGTACACTTATTTTTACCGTGACAATTCAGCTGGTATGTCAGAGCTCTGTAGTCTGTCTGAAGGTAGAAATGCACAGATTGACCTACAGTTTTGAATTTCACCTAAATGATATTCAGGTTTGACAGTATTCTTCTGTCATCAAGCAGTGTACAAGAAGCTTGAGAAAAAACAACCTCAGAAGTTGCTGACTATTAATGACCCTCATTTCTGAGTTCCCATGTTAAATTCTCTTTAAAAATCCGAAATACACAAACAAAACAAAACAAAAACCCCAAAGAATAAAAGTAGCTCAGCTACATTAAAATTTGTCAGGAAACCTTTTCAATTTAAAGATTTTACATAAGTATATCTCTAAATGCAATAAAGATAGATGGACCATAATAATATATTCCTTACTTGCTAGTATATTATATCATAGTGGATTGACTTTTTGCTGTCTTGGGTCAGGCCTTCATTGGGGAATTTAATAATCTTTATTGGTGAGTCTGTTTGTATCCCCATGAGGCTAGTTTTGAGAGCATTTGTAAGGAAAGAATGCTGAAGGAAGAATAAAAATAATATTTTTTTCATCAAACCAGCACTCTAGAAGTATGAATAAATAGTAGCTGTACATTGTTCTACAGCTCATTAGGAGAAGGGCAAAATAGGTGAATTAAAGGGTTTGAGAGTTCTGAACTGCAGACTGGGCAATTTACTATTTTATCTGCCCTTCAAATATAGATGGAAAGGAGATTAGGTAATAACTTGGAATACTTCTTTCTGTCTATCTTGGGACTTTCTGCCAATGCTGCAAAGAGTGCAGTCATTCAGGTAAAATTGTATGCAATGGTTTGTAGTCTGTTCTGTGTGGAACTTAATTTTAAATGGATTCTCCTCTTCAAAATATTTAAATAATAGTCAAAGTGTTAATCTGGGTCCCTGATTAGGAAGAAACTTTTCTTTTCAATGTAAATAGTCTTTGTAGTTGTATTAGAGACAATTAAATGTTTCACAAAATAATTATTAAAATGTATTGCATTTCTAGTTACTTTCTCAGGATTATATGTTATCTGATAATTCCTAACAAAAAAGTTGACAGCATCCTTTATTTTTTTCTACCGCCACGTGAGATTCAATGTCAGATGTCTCAAAGGCTGATGATGACTAAGAAAACATTAGATTAGGAGAAAGATTATAATGAAGTATAAGTTTGGGATTTCAAATGAGACTGAAGGAACAAAAAGTCATAGTTGTAAGCAGTTGAATATAAACCACCAAAGAGTATATTACAAAAAACCCACCTTTGATAGGTGAAACCATTTCTATTACAGACTTATTGATGTGGAAATAGTTAATTTGAAATAATTTTATAATTAAAGGGTAAATTTGAAGTAAAACTATAAACCAAAGTAGTTAAGAAATCACACATCTCATCTCAAACATGACTCCACGATTTGGATATGAGTATGGTTTATCTAATGTGTATGTATGAAAAAAGAGTCTGTTGTAATAAATTGTCAAAGGACACATCCTAGTCATTGGAAGAAAAGGAAATTATGAACAATGTTAAAAGAAACAAATATAGAAATTAAATACCTTTGATTACACTTTCTTCTCAGTTCATTCACTATAGTTCTTATTGCCTTTTTTCAGACAAAACAAAATTTGCAAATAAAACTGCTTTGTGAAATTACAAGCTTAAGTAAAATGCATTCTATATTGATCACAGAAGAGGGAAAAATGAAGGGCTTCCTGGCCAGACCCCCAAACTATAAATGTCTATACTTTTAAGCTTGATGAGGCTTTTGTATGACGGTTGTGGCTGTTTCACAACAGATTCCAATCTGTGCTCCCCAAAAGTAACAAATATGAACCACTGCCAGGTAGCCCTACTTACTGCCAGGGCTGAAACGTGAGATTTGTTACTGGAAGCACAGGCCTGGACATGCAAAGCAGGGAAGTAATTCCATTTTACGCTGCAGGTAGCTGGCCGGCAAGGGGAGGTGTGTCACACTCCTGCAGCAGGTGATTTTGTGGCGTAAACTATGTAGAAGTCTTAGTCTCAGAACCTCCGCATCCTGTACTCAAAACCTAAACCTGCCTAAAACAAGCTTAACATGTTGTTTCAGTGCTTAAATGAATAACCAGTCATTAACTTGTTTCTAGTTCTAGATGAGGCCTTGTGTTGTGACTAGCAATGAAACAAAGTGAACTCTAGATGTAAGGGCACAGTATTTTAAGAAATGGTAATCTAATAAAATATCTATTTCTTCATAAGAATTACTGGTGGAAGAAATGCTGCTGTTCAGTGGTGGATTTAGTTTGTTAACTTTATTCTTAGTCTCTTTTGTAATTACAAGTATGTTGTTTGGGCTAGAGTAGAGGAGGGATTGCTGATTGCTTCTTGGATGGACTTTGTGCAGTGTTTTTGTTGAAGACTGTCCATTGAATGGTAAAAGACATTGTAGTGGATGAAAAACATCAAGCATAATTCTGTGGCTGTGGAGTAAGTTTTTGAAGTGTTGGAGTCAATTCCAACAGCTCTTTCAGATTACTTAACTTATCAGAAGTTAAACAAAAAAAAAAAAGCATGTAGAATTTTCTCTTGCTCAAGTGCAAAAGAAGCAAGAGTTGGCCTGTCTATTAAAAAAAAAAAAAGTATATTTCCAAGAAATATGAAAATGTTGAATAAGCAATATATTTTGTTGCGTAATGTTATTGACAATAAATAAAAATACTGAAAAAACAATTGTCATAAGCGAAGCCCAGAGGTAAGAGATCTCTGATGAGTACGTGGATTAGTGGTGCAGATTGCCCAAATCAAAACTTCTGATAAGACCTGAAGGTAATGAAGACAATATTTGTTCTTCAGAGTAAAAGTAGTACTGCTGCCTACGTATCCCATATCCATGATAAGCTATGAAAAGGCTTTTACTCTGTATTCTGCTATCTCTAATTGTGTTCACCATTTGTTTCAATGCGAATATGAGTTGTGGTTCAAAATTATTTTTAATTATTAGCATTCTATAAAATATTTGAATGTTATATATACACGATGTGGAAAAAGTACAAAATAAATATTTTGTGAAATTCTCTATTTCAAGATGAGCTTAGAATTCTTTGCAGCTGGATTTTTTTTACTCAAATGGGTGATTAGTTCTATGATCTTTTTGCACAAGTCAGAGCAGTTGTCATCTGGATGTACCATTTCCATCTTCAGTTCAGATGTCGTATTACTTGAGAAACTTATCCAAGAGGATACTGTGCTGCATATGTGGTTAATAAGATGATGCTTTATGAGGAAAGATTTATCCACCCCATGCCCCCGCAATGTGATGGCTGTTTCTGTTCAGATGCATCATCCCAGTAAATGTGCTTACAGACAGGACAGGCAGTTTGAAGGTCACACTTACCAAATGCATAATATTTTTCCTTTTTCATCAGTAAGAAAAAGACAGGAGCACAAAATAAGGTTGGTCTGTATTTGACAAAAAGAAATATATTATGGGGTGTTTGTTTCATCATTTGGCTCCTTTTGCTTCTAGAGTTCTTTATTAAGAATCACTGTTACGGCCAGTGATGATCTCTGCTTTCCTAAACATTTCCCAGGTTCTGATCTTGTTTGTTTTTCCGGGGGATGTTTGTAAAATGGTTCAAGCAAGCTAGTGGTTTCTCAATAATTTTATATTTGATGTTTCCAATTTTCTTTTTGCTACTTGCATCTCACTTTTTGAAATAATCCGATGCTGAGACACATTCTTGCATTAATTCTGCCAAACTTTAATTTACTATTGAATAAATGAGTACAGAATTGACTACCTTAAATGTATTGACATTTAAGCTGAGCTGTATCATGTAGAGATATAAATTTTGGGTGTCTGGAGCGGGGAGAAGCATCATATATACTTCAGTACATTTTGACTCTTTCCAAGCACGTGCTTTTACCTGTTCTTATGCAGGATATTGGTTAGATTGATCTTACATCTTATCTTCTATACTTGTTATTAGGTTTTTATTTTTAAAAATATTTAACACAGAAACAAAAAAAACCCAAACCCCAGAGTTTTTAGTAGTCTTCTCTTTTGCAAAATTATTGGTGTAAACCAAGTGTGTATGTATTACATACACATAAGACCCTAGAAGAAATAAATTGTACATCAGTAGCTGGAAGCCAACTTTGAAATATGGGAAGAAATCTCTGTTACTGATGCGTGGTTGCTCTCCTTTGGCTCTATATGAAAAAAGATTAAATAAAGTAGGAATTTTCAGCACGGAAAAGAACTGACCTAGAGGTCACACAGTGTAATTAAGATGTGGAACTGTTTTCCACAAGGCATTAGGGATGCTGAAAGTTCTGCAGAATGATGGTGGCTAGGAGAGCACTAGATGCTGGCCCCTGGCCATACGTTGTTGATTGTTGCTAGAAACAGAATAATGATCTCGAAAGATCTTAGAGAATCACTAAAGTAATTCTCCTGTTTTTAAAACAGAATTGCTAATGAGAAAAATTACTGCTTCCCAAAATCACACATCACAATAAAAAAAGAGCCCCCAAAACCCAGCAGCAGAAAAATTTGGCGCTCTTTTGAAGGTGTTACCAAGTTAAGGTAATATGTGGACATGATGAGCAGCGTCCATATATATCTGAAAATAACCTGTTTGATCCTTTAATGTTACAAATCCTCCAAGATATCAGTACTGTCTGTATCATTCCAATTTTCTCTGAACGTAATGTTCAGGTGATTAACATTTTCAAGGCTGAGATTTAATCTTGTGTACAGTCATTGCATGCATGGACATGACCACCTGCAACTTACTGTGGAAAACGATGAGGAAGTTCTTACAGAAAAGAATATTCATGAGAATATAATACTCTGTATCAAATATCATTGAGACTAATCACATTGTCAAAAGAATTCACCAATTAAGTGTTTCTTGTTCTTGCCATGATCTTAAAAAGGCAGAATTAGTGTACTTTAGAAGAGATATTTTTGCCCAATGGGAAGTGCCTAAGAGTCAGTCACAGGTAAACAATTAAGGATTGCAGTAAAACACTGCAAAAAACTATGCTTATACAAACACCACATATTTATCAACATACTGCTAAATAGTTGCAGATGGTTAAAGCTGTCAAGCTCTACTGAATGATATTTGATCACTGAGCTAAATTCAGTGAAATCGATGTGATAAAGTTTCTGCCTTTTAAGAAATAACATGGTTCTCCATTGCTGAAGTGTTTTCAAAATCATGCCCAGTTTTTCAGATGCTTTAGTAAGTCACAATAAGTAATGATGCTTCTGGTTGTATTCATTAACATAAATACATAGTTACTCTACTCTTAAGCTAATGAAGGACAGCACTAGAACTGAAGCAATAACTTCTATAGATTTAAAATATAGAATTTCAAAATGTTCGTCGATAAAAATTCTGACAGGAGAAAATAAAGTGATAAACATGCATGTAAATCCAAGAAAATTCAAAGTCTACTGCATTATCAAGTACCACAGAATTCCTGAAACGAGTGAACAGTTCCCTAAAGTAGCAAATCCTGAACGATGTGCAGTCAGAAGTCAGCCTTTTTTTTTTTTTTTTTTTTTTTTTTTTTTT
>WHYT01017181.1:0-68792 GCA_009806455.1 Tetrax tetrax | reverse complement strand
TTCCCCCCCCCCCCCCCGTGAATTATAAAGGAAATTTGAAGGCTAATCGGTAATGGTTTTCTGCTTAGTACTTTTATTTCTGCTTAGTAAGGGCTCTTTAATATTTTTGCAAATTTTGAGCACCACATTTTATGCTGAGCATTTGGAATTAATCCAGCGAGAAGACTGTCAGCGAAAACATGACTTCTGAGGAAGAATTCGGAGAACTAGGTTTTGAGGACAGGAAAGCATGGGAACAGTCATGGATAACCTAAGAGTTTATCATAATATTTATTGTAACATTATTTTTGACAACATTATTTCTAACGTGAGTTTATCATACTCATCTGAGAATGAACTTTCCAAGCAATGAGGAAGGCCACCAAGGGCATACTTACAGCCCATTTTTGAGGGGTGAGAGATGCAAAGAAGAAGTGTAGTAGTATATGAAGTGTTAGTACCAACCTGGGGAAAAAAAAAATAGGCCAACTGCTGTTACAAAGGAGAATTGAGTGAAATGCCCGGGAGGTGGAAAAGGTAGGTGCATTCTTCCATGTCCTTGACCGGCTCCCATTGCCCTAAAAGCCCCTCAGCAGTAAAGCCTCTCCTCCAGGGCCAGGCTGCGCAAGAGTAACCTGCAGATATTACATTGTGTACTATTCAATTGTCTTTTCTTACCCAATGATTCCTATGTTTTACTCTCTAGGCTATTTTTAAATGCTTTTAAACTAGTAGAAAGCCTTTCGTTATCACCTGGCTCTGAATTGTGAGACAGAAAAATGGACTAATATGAAGGCTATAGGAGATTTATAAATTTAGTATTTAACCATTTAAGTTATGTGGCATAGCATTAAAAAGCCATGAAAACTATGTTTGAAAGAAAACCCAATCCCATTCCCTTGTTTATGTGCTGGTCCTAAGCAAATTTAGTTTTCTCTCTACAACTTGTCTTTTTTTTTATTTAAAGAACCTTGACTGCTATGTTTTGAAGCTGATAGGTCTTTTCTTCAGAATATAATTTCCTAGTTGCAACAAAACTTACTGATGTTCTCATAATTCTCCTTCTACTATATTTATTGATGGTTTTCATTTGAGCAGCTCTTCTGTTACTGTTGTACCTGTACTGACAAATTAAATGGGCTAGGAACCAGTCACTGGCTTTAGGGCCGGGTAGCGTGGACGTACCTACATCCAGCTGGCCTACAGCCAGCTTCTTTTACTGAATATTTCTCTTTGCTCTGATCAGAATATGCTAAAACAGAAGTCAGGGCTGTGCTAGAAGTTTAGCAGTGTCACTAATAAGAGGCGCAGAACTTAGCCTTATTTAGCAGCGCCCGTGTGGACTTAGTTACCCTTTATTTCCCAGATTAGCTCATATTTCTACCAGTAATCACTTGAAGACTTCTCAGCTGTGTCCACTTTTCCTTTCCACCAAATACCAACCCTTTTCTTTAAAAGAGCTCTGCCCAGAGCATGACTGTTTCTCAGAAAGGCGAAACATGTTGCTGAGGAAAAACTAGTAGAAACAATTTTTTTTTTTTTTTCACAGCCAGTCTGGAAGTCCAGAGTTTTCTTCTTTTTTCTTGTTTTATGTAGACTAACTTCTTGTCATTAAATAGGTTAATAAAATTCAGGAATGAGGAGGTAAGAATTTGTCCTGTTGATTTACTCAGTAGTTTAATAGGATGTTTATCTGTCTGGTTTACATTGCAGATTCTTACTATAAGAATATTTTATATCTACAGACGTTAGAAGGGATTTGGGGTTATTATATTTTTCCAAAACAGAAGCCTAATGGTGTTATTCCATCCATCAGTGCTGCCAAAATACACAAATTAAAAATCTTCCTGCTTGTCTCCCTTGACAGCGCCAGCTCAAGATAATAAGAATTGCACTGTAGAAATAGACCCTCCTGTGATCAGTATTTGAAGCAAAACTGTCATCAGTATTTGATTTTTTTGGTTTTGGTTTGGTTTTGTTCTGTCACTCTATACAGTCTCATTTCCCACATCAAAATACCAGGAATATTAAGTGTATACTAATTATGTAGAAAATGCATAATACCATGCTGCTTTTGTGTAACATACTGTTACTTCAAACTGTGTAAGAATTGTGCTACATTTTGATATGGCAGTACCGTGCATCTGTTGCACAAACGAGCCATAAGCTTCTTTCTGTTTGCTCTGTACTGTCTACATAAATGGAGAAATCCTTGGAATGTGGGAACATGCTGAGAGATCTCACCTTGAACATATTTCCACTGTATAAATCACGTGCAGCTTGGCTTGGGCTTGAGTTCAGCCATCTAGAGTAGAACATCCTTTTATTTTTCATCTTCCACTTCAAGAAGTGAAATGACAAAGAGATCAAATGCACGCGATTCTTAGCTTCCTCATGTTTGTTCCTCTCAAATCCCAAAAGCCTTTTTTCTTGCTTTCAGAATAAGAAGGAAATAGCTCTGTTTAACTTAATCTCTTCTGTGCTTAAAGTGGCCAAGAGTAATTAACCTGAAAAATTATGAATGGGCATTAGAAAAGAGACCTACAAAGATATAAGGGGTATTTTGCTTAACATCCTGCTGAGGTCAGCTTTTAGACCACAACTTTGTGGTTGCAGATGAAAATAATACTCTGTTCTGAAAAATGTTTTACTTGTGGAGTAATGATGATTGCTTTTTCCAGATCCAACCTGAGGACAGAAATCAGTTATTCATATTGTTCTGACAATTAATAAGTGATAACCTTCCTTTTATTGTCCTGTCTTTCTTGCACTTTAGAGGACGTGTAGAAATCACCCTTGGCAAACTTAAGCCACTGTCATATGCTACATATATCCGCCTTTTGCTAGGAGTCTTTTAGGGTGAAAAAAAAAAAAAAAGTAGTAAAATAGAAATAAAGTACTCTTCTGACAAGAGAATCTGTCATCTAGAAATGTAAATAAGAATCAGATCCCTGATATGCAGTCTGTGTCATGGATTTTCTACTAAACAGATGGTGAATAAGCTTTCCCTAGCAGGAGACACTTCCATTGAGCCTCATAGTAGAAATAAAATATTTCTTAAGAAAATAAAAGTTTTAACATAATGAAAAGACAGAAGAATGCTTTCTGTTTAATAATGAAAAAGAATTGTTATTTTAAAAAAATATTTGAAGAAACCTCTTAGTTGAATCTGCATGTATTTTGTTGCACAGTGTTGCTAGTGTGTTTTCTACTTCTCTTGGCTTTATGGCAGGATTTCTGTTACCATATATTGGTTATTGCTGTTTCTTCACTAATAAAATATGATTTTTTTTTAATTCTACATCCTTATCAGTAGATGTATGCCTGTGTATGTGAAATTAATTTTTCCCCTACTGAATATTCTAGAACCACCAGTGTCTCTACCCCATTAACTACTCTATTTGCAAATGTTTTTCCTGAGAGGGGAACATAGGAGCTGTGGGCTCCCAATGTGTGAGGAAAAGACAAAGATACTTTTGGAAATGGCTGTACAAGATCAAGATACTAACGGTCTCCAGCTGTTTGATATTGTTTCTCTGCTCTAAATTGCTGATCCTACAGCTGAATTAGCAGAAAAAAATATCTGAGGAATACCTATCTACTTCCATGAAAAGTGAGGCAGCCTAATCCACAAACAAATATTATTTAAGGCTTTCCATCTCTGTGTGCGAAGAAATTAGTAAGGGAACAGGAAATGTCCCTTGTTGCTCTTCTAACAGCAAAGATGACTGAAAGAAAAGCAGGTATTTTATTTTAAGAGAGCTTTTTAAATTTCTTTTTGTGCCTGGTTATATGTGGTAACGTTTCAGAGGGGTTGAACGGATAAGTAATTTTAAGCAACCAAATTATGAATTTCTAGGCCACTGTCATATAATTGCAGTTTGCTTTTTGAGCATTGTATGATCAAGGATTAATCTGTGTGACTGCAAATATATTTTCATTCTCTGGAATGAAATCAATGATCCTCAATTTTTTTTTTTTTTTTTTTTTTTTAATTATAATTAGAGAATATATCATGCCCATAACAGGGTAGTATTGCAGGAGAATAAGGTAGGTAGAGGTATAAGAAAATACTCATTGACTGATTTTTGTTAGGTTTGGCATTTTCTGAAATAATAAATCTGCAGTAAAATAGGGCCTAGCTTTGGCATTATGATCTTTTTGCACTTTTGACCTGAATTTAGGAATCCAAATAAAGGAGCATTTTAATTACAGTAATTACTATTGTTTTTGTTAGCTTTCGTGATAGCCCTTGTAACAGTGCAGGCAAGGCCTGTCAAACAAAAAGTGAGATCACTGTCTTCTTGAGTGTCTTGTGCATTAGAAATAAAGGAGCTTTCAGTAACTGGTGAGGAATCTCTGTCAGGGAAAGTCTACAAGAAAAATAAATCACTTTTTTTCATGGCTAAAGGAGTGTTAAGTGTTAAAGTCTACTTTTCCATTGCTTGTACTTTGTTCACACACCTCTCAGAAGGAAGTTACAAAGCATGCCACACATACTTTATGAAGGAATGTTTTAAAAACAGGTTTCTAACACTTGTAGGACATTTCACCGGGCTTTGAGGGGAGTTGGTTTATTGAGTAGTGGTATGGCTTGTTTGGAAAGGGGTGTTTGACATAATCACATTTCTCTTTAAAGTATTATGCTTTTTTTACTTGAGTCACTAGTCACTTAATAGGAAACCGATTTCTAACATGTTAAATAGGATGTCTTGCCTTGGAGCAGTCCACACAAAGATATTTTGGCGGGTGGGTGGTGGGGGGGGTGTGTCTGCACAGTGAAAAATAAAATGTACTTTAAAATGAAAATGAAACAATCAGCCAGTCAGCACAGTACAAGTGAAACAAGAAACAAAGTATATATGTGAAACCATCATCACCCCTCTTAATTTTTTACGTCAGTGCCTTCTTAAGGAATTGGCTTATATGTTCTTATGGGTTGGTTTACTGTTGCTTTGAATAATTTTAGTCATATGCATGGATGAAAAGCATGCATAAACCACAACTTTTCTGTTTTGGTTTATGTGAACTCTCCAATACTTATGCTTGTTGGAGATTATTTTAAAGTTTTTCCTGAACTGTTTATTTTTTCTGTATCGGACATCCTGCTGTTCTGAATCAGACACTGCTTCTCAATTTCAAATAAACAACTGCATGACAGAATGCAGTATGAAGCTCATCCAGTTTGATCAGACATTGCAGTCCTCTCCTCTAATCTGTTGCTACGTATCTAAAGCACGATACGCTATTAGTGTTAATCAGCATAGTGTTAGATCTTTCATTAATAAATAACTATGTATCAGTAAATAATGATTGCGGTTGGAAAGAGCTGATTCAATGAGGTATTTTTTCATGTATTTATTTAAAAAAATATTAAGTGTTTTGTAAATGAGAACTTTCTTGAGCAAGCTTGCTTACTCATTACCATGTATAAGTGGTTTAGGTGACTATTTCAAAAGCACTGTAAATGCCATGTGTATTACCCTTAATCTGTGGAGTTAATCCTCATAATCATGGAATTTTATTCCAGTCTTGATCTTGACAAGACCTCAGTCAGGCAAGCTGCTTGCACTTCTCAAATCTGAGCAAACTATTTAACATGTTTTTCCACCAACTATGGGTTCGGTTTGCTGATTCACCCAGAGATAAACAAGCCTATGGATCTGAAGTCTTTAGGCCCCTGATGTCACATTCTGAACTGCTCCTTGTCCTCACCATTATTATGTATGGAGCATGAATAATTAAGTGTTTTGCATTCTCTTTCTGCATAATTCTGTAAATATGACCATAAGGTTTCTAAGAATTTGAATCTTTTCCTTTTCACAGTAAATTAGGAGAGAGCCAATGCTGAAGCTCTTATAAATTAAAATTGCTCTTTTGTCACCAATCATCCAATTCAGGAAAAATCTTTGACTGTGAGGAATCTATCAGAGATGTGATGTAGGTGTACCAAGAAGGTAACCATCAGTGTTAAGCACTGTTCACCCACGAGTTCGTTCAACTTGCTATATGTGACAAGTTTGTACCATTTCTGGAATTCATGCAGGCAGCTTATATGAATGCTGGGGGCAATCAGTGTCCTCACATTAAAGGAAGAACACAATCTACTGGTTGCATCTTGCGCTCTGCTTAACAGGTCTGAAACTATCATTCCCTGATTACTCAGCAGTCCCACTAATGCCAGCTAGAATTATTCTGTCTCACCTATTTATCACATGATTACCAGAAATGATCGTACTTTGCGAACAGTAACAACGTAGCTAAGCCAGATACCCTCTTACAGTGAATATCCCTCTGTCAATTTTTCTCAATTAATATTCTCTATAATCTATCCTACTTTTTCAAATTGTCATTATTAGGAAATAATTGGCCTGGATAATGCATGAACTTATTAGATGTATGTGGTAAAAGATACAGGATGCATGGTTATGGTTTTCTAGAAATACATTTGACTTAAGGTTTATGCAGAAATGATGTTGCTTGTTTTGTTTTGATTCTGGCATCAACAATTCATTTATTATTGAGCTTTGTTTGACATTCCTTCAGGTTCAGACTTCTTGGGATTCTGAATATAATCACAGCAGATACGTGTACATCTCTTATTGCTTGGCTGAGCAGAGAAGATTTAGAAGAAACCCTAGAGGAAAAAACCTGCTCCCTTGATGCATTCTTTAAAATCATTAATGCTTTCTGGCTGCAGCATGGAAGCAGGTCATGCTAGCGGAGCAATGTAATTAACCTTCTTTATAAATTAAATGTGCAAATGTGTTACGCAGTGCACAGAATTTGGATAGAATTATTTCTGCTTCAGTGTAGGTTTAGTTGGGGAAAAAAAAATTTCTAACAGCTGCTGTGTGGCTTGGGAGTTTGAAACAGCTTTTAGTCTCCTTAAACCAGCTATCAAGTACCTGGGGCTAAGAATGGCTAAATGTGAAATGTAGTCATATATTACTATACACAGGATCAATATTTCAAAAGGCCATCTAAGCTCTGAGAGAAGAAGGATTTGCCATTTTTTCTGTAAACCACAAAAGAAGCATAGCTGGAAAGACTTCTTTTTCTTGTCACTTAGAGTTTAGCAGACAGGCTTCTGTGTAATGTAAAGATGGGAAAAAAAAAAAAAATTACTCATGTAGCCATCAGTAATTGGGAAGGCTCTTTAGCAATTGTGAAGAGGCAAAAATCTTGCATAGTCCATAAAGGTAAAATACACCATAAAAATAATAACTTATATGAAAGGTGAGAGTTTGTGAACTATTTGTGCATAAATTTGTGAAAAGCATTCCCTTTTCTTCCTGTCCTTAAGGACAAGGGTGAGCATACTCCATATCTTTTGGAGATAAAAGAGTTATTTCCTTAAAGAAATGTGGTTGTTCCTCTGTCATACCTATTTAAAGCACAGAAACAAGATGAAGGGGCAGCAGATTGAATTTCAAGGAGCTTTACTCCAGAAATAACACACAGTGCCAGCTGCAGATGCCATTTAGACACTTTGGGTACCGGAAAATTGCCGCCTCTCCTGAAGGCATTCCTCTCAAAGCCATGAACGTGGAATGAGCCCTACAGTTTCCGTAGGTGATTTTACCTGAAGGGATACAGAGGGCCCGAAAGATGAGGAGGAGCTTCTAGGAAACAGAAACCCATTTATAACATCCCCAAAATGACTCCAAAATAACTGGCTGTGCTTGTTTTCATGTACATCGCCCTGAGGGGGGGGCTGGCCGGAGTCCCACATGGGTTCATTTGTAGTTCAGCCCGCAGGTGAGTTCCATGAAAGCTTTCCTGTTTGCAAAGACAGAGAGAAATAATTGGAGGACTTTCCGACAGAAACAAAAGTACAGCTGGAAGCGTGGCAGCATGAATAAGTTGTAGGAGAGGCTTAATCGGCAACTGCTAACCAAGTAGGAAATCGGTGTAGCTGTTGATGTGAAAATTCATGTGGCAGCATTTTGACTGACTTCTATAGAAACCAGTGATGTGACATGAAAAATTGTTAATTATTGCTTCTATTATAATGGGAAATAAACACAATTTTCTTGAAAAATTCATCCACCAAGCTTGTTAAATTTAATATGTTAAATTAAAACTTGTGGGCTTTTATAAAAGAATGTAGAGGTAAAAATTCCCCTAAAAGAGTCATGCAGTAATCTTTGTCTTTGTGGGGTGTGCTGAAAACAGGGGAAGGTTTGCAGGAAAGAAAGTGTTGGATACCATATCATTTTAAGATCACTTGGTGTTTTTCTTCCCCTGTTACTAAATGTTTAAATATTTCTTTATTTTTTCTTCTCACTTTTTTTTTCTTTTCCTTCCTGTAGATTTGTTCTACCATGCATGTGTTGCTTTTTAGAAGTCAACAGTTTTTCTCATCTATACTTGTGTACATTCTACAAACTAAACTACCTGTATTGTGGAACATGGAATTTACTGTTTCTTGAGTTTATGAATAACATCAGAAAACATGAACAGCTTGCCAAAACAGACAATGAGTTGAAAGTTACGTTATGAATTGAAAGTTGGTTGATACTGACAACAAGTCTAGGAATAAATACTCAGGTTCGTTGGTTTTATATAACAACAATCTTAGCTTTTTGTTAAAGATTAAATTAACTGAAAACCGATTCCAAAGAAGTACAATTAAGTTGCTGCATTTTAAAAATAAATCCTAATACTACACTAATTTATATTGTTTCTTATGAAATTTGTCTTATCAGTTTCTGAAATGAAGAAATAAGGAAAAGGTAGAAAATCCCAGCCTGCTTGTCTTTATCAATCAGCAAATCAATATTTTGGAATGAATCATTTTGTAAGAATTCAACGTAAAATACTGCTCTCAAAATTTAAAAGTTGTCCTATTTTATGTTACAAACACCTAATTCATGACTGATGTGGAGGCACAACTTTTATATCTATGTATTCTCTATATAGTAATTCATGGTGAGGCATGGGACTGGTTTTTACATGCCTGAATTTTTCTCCTGCATACATAAGATAAATAAGATGTAATGAAGTGTTTTCAGTAGAAAATATTCTCTTCCCCATCTGCTTTAGGCAAACTCTTTTCCCTAGAACTTCAGTTTCTAGGTTTAACACTTTTAGTTAGGACATGTTAACTGTGGATTGAAATATAGGAATCTTCCTGTGGACTAGTTTTTCTAGGGAGCCTGGACAACACAGGTGGTACCTGATTCAGGAGAATTAAAAGGGATCGAGTATGATGGTGTGCATCAGCTACAGAAACAACCTTACTTAAAAATTGGTTTACTATGTTGATTAGTAGTAATTAATTACATTACTCCCAATAATGATTTTTTTTCATTACATGGTGAACAGCATGGCAAAATAAAGAATAATATTTTGATCACTGTATGAGTGCGCAAGCAGGATGTTACCACTGTTGAATGTTACAGGCAAAAGATAGATCAAGAAAAATCAAGGGACTGCGTACTTATTGCTTTTATCTTTGCAGGGAAGTGAGTCATACCTAATAAAGTATATTTGGCTTTTTGGAAGAGCTGCTTAGCACAGGCAGAACACCTGTGTCTTTGCATCTGCTATCTCTGACACGTATACCTGTATTTGTCAATGTGCTTTTATACCACTTTGGTACTGTTGAGGTAGTTACAGTATCTTGAATGACACTTCTTTGTGCCATCAGGATAGGAAATACACCCATCTGTGTATGGTGATTAAAATGTAACTATAATCACCACACAAACTACGTGATTATAGTGTATGATCACATACACTAAGTGTGTATGTGATCATACACTATATCTAAAATATACTGTGATTTTAGATATAATCACTAACTGATTAAAATGTATCAATATTTGAATGATAAATGTCGTAGGAATTGCAAATTATTGCCCCCTGAGGTATTCAACTACTATCTCAGCACGATTGCGGGGAGCTCTGAGCCTCTGTTTGTGCTGCCTTTTGGACTAGCTAGTCTATATCAATTCAAAAGGCCTATATCAACCGTGATCCCATGACACCTTTTGTAAATAGGATCACTAACCCCAATATGCTGCCCAAATAACAAGTTCTAATAACAGTCAGTCAAACCAAATTCCCCCTGTATTCCAGTGTCAGGTATAACATTCTTCACTTCCTCCTGCGCTGTTTTCCTCTTAAACCTCATGAAAATGAAAGCATTCAGGACTCTTAAGAAATCAAACCTTATTCCAAGCATATTTTTTCCTACTTTTCCCTGTTCTTCCAAGAGGTGTTGCAAAAGCTAACCTGAAGCTCACTGCGAACTGACTTGCGGTATGCCTAGATTGCGATTTCAACGTCATTAAGTTACTTAGCCCTGTTATCCATCACAATTAGAGTCAGACACCTAAATATCTTTGTGTCTAGACATATTGATGGAAGATACGGTCTCTATTCTCTCATGGAAGATTATAGTTAATAATTAGGATGAAGGCATTCGTATGCATGTTAGCAATCACTGCAGCCGAAGAACTCCTTTATTGTCTGAACCTGCAGTAGATGCATAGACAACTCATCAGTAGCTGTGGTTGCTTCCCTAAACTGCTTCCTTTTCTTAAAATGAAGTGTGTGGGGCACAGCAGCTAATAGCAAATGTCACTCTCACAGCGGAGCAGCATAGATCTATTCCAGTTGTGACTGTAAAGGTGGAAAAGCTGCTGAAAACAATACCTCAGTCAGGCTAAAGAGAAAATTAGCAGGTCCAGTTCTGAGTTTTGAGCATATCTAGATATTGTAATACCAATTCTGCATTTATGCATTAGAATGGGGCAGTTTAGGTCTTGCAGGGCTTCCATCACTCTGCAGCCTCTTTAGAACAGCCCGGAGACTGGAGGCAAGGGCAAGAGAAGGCTGAGAAAAATGCTCAGTGGCGTAAGTCGGTTAAGAGGCAGCCAGTAAAGAACAGGCATCAAAATACCACGAGAATGAGCATGACTCCTGGTTGCAAAATGTAAGGTCAGAAATGATCCTGTGTGTGTGACATGGAGTGGGCTGTGGGATGATTAAATTATAGTCAGGTCTTGAAAGCAGAGGTGAAGAGCTCTTTAGAAAAGGAAATCCATTTACAGTGAAAATCTTAATTTTTCAGTGTTCTTAATATTTGTTAAAAATATGTTTCAATTATAGCATGTTCTATTGTCCATATCTTTTTTTAGGATTTCTCTAGAGTACTCTACACCTCCCTGAGTTAAATATATATTAAATTTTCAGTGCTTGGTGCCAGTGTATGGTATAACAGCCACTTTGAAAGGTGTCATTGCCATTTTCACAGTCTGAACCAGCAAACTGTACACAGATTTTTTTATTTTTTTTTATTTTTTTTTTTAATAGTAAAAAGCTTCCTGGTGTTGGTGTTAATTTCTCAGCAGTTACAGCCAGGTCTTTAGTTTATCTAGCCAACTGTGTGTACTGTGGCTCATGGTCTATTACGTTCCTGTGCAAAGGATTTTCAATGATCGTAGTGCTTCATGACTCCCCTTCATTTTTTTTTCAGGATGACACAGTCTTATTTTGTTGTGTTTAGCGTCTGTCTTTGATAGTGATGTGATTCTAAATTAGTCTCTGGCCTGATTTAGAAGCATCTCTCTGATTTCTTCAGTTTTTGTTTCATGCACACTGTATGAAATACTGAACTGTAATAGGGATTGTATAATGATATATTACTGGCTTTTCTTAAACCTTACACGACTACATTTTATCTGTACTTTCTCTATTAAAGGATGCTGAATTCCAGAAGAATGTATTCTGTCAAAGTTCATTAGCATTTTTGTTCTTTCAAAATTCCTTTTTATTATCCATTTTAATCACCAACCTTCATGTTCTTGGTTTGATTACCACAAAAATCATAACCACTTTTAAAATTCTGTCGTGTCTGTAATGGAAACTGAATAAATATTCATAAAATATTGTTGCATAAAATGCAGTGAATATAAACAAAATGCAGTGGCAGTCTGAAGTGTCAAAAAATGACTATATCAAGGGGTTGTGTTTTGAGAAGAAATCCAGGCTGTTCAGTGATTGGGATATTAACAGCTGCAACAGTAAACAAGCACTCCTTCTCTTTGTAGAACTGTGAAATTCATTGGATTAAAAATGTTGTTATATATGAAACTCTTAAACATTTACGAAAACACTGCCTGGATGGATATTGCACATCTGTTTTAAAAAAGAAAACAAAGACTAGTGTCATAGTGACAGAACAGGAAATTGGGAAAGAAAAATACCAAGCAGTACTCTCTCTTTTTAACTACGAGCTTATTCACAGTTACCAAGTTTAGCAATCTGTAAAAAGTTTAAATCATAACAATACCCTAAACACTTTTGTTATACTCTGTCGTGTTCTCGTAGAAAAAATTAAGTTGTCTTCCCCTCATATATCACCCCCAAAATTTCCATGAAAAACATCTATAACAAAAAATCTTTAACCATAATAGAGGCAGAATTAAATTTAATAGAAGTGTGTATTACAAGCAAGAGTAATGAAGAGATTATGACCTTTGTTTATGTTTAAGCACCTTGAGATGTTAAAATAATTTGTATTTTGTACGTATAACTTTTAAAAATATTGCAATGGGCATTTAGGGGGAAAACTTCTTGGTATCATTACTATTCTTGAAAGAAAAAATACTCTCTTAGGTGCATGATTCGTATCGATGAGTGCCTTGAAATCAGAGGCAGGTGGGCATATTTATTAGGATAACAATGAAACTCTTGATTTCTTTTGGTGTCTTGAAGAACTGGCAAGCAGTATGGTAATAGGGAGTACAAAGTTTTCCCTTCATGCTTTTTTGCAGCTATAACTCTTTTGTGAGATATAATGAGGGTAGAATAAAAAGGAAAACAACTGCTGATACTTTAGTAATCTGTGCTGTAGGACAGCTGGAATTTCAGAGCTGTAGGTCTGTATATTATGCAAAGTGTCAAATTTATGAAGAATCTGCCTTTCTACCCTATTCTTTTATTCCCGTATTGTTTTTCTTCTTATGTTTTCTTCCTGTACCTTTCCAATCAGGCACAGTCCACATGAAAGATTGGAAATTATCCTCCCTCCGTTAAATAGAATATTATATAGTATGCTGTTGTGCTAATCATAAAGTCCTGTGCTTAGATTGTCATCTACAGAGGTTTGTGCAGCTTTTGAAGTTCTCTTAGATGTGGAAATGCTTCACATATCCTGCATACTTAAGGTAAAAGCATTGAATTTCCACTCCCATCTCAGCATTTTTTATCATTTCATACTTGCAGAGTATGAAACATCTCCACAAGCGAGCAGGCAAGCTCTAGCTGCAGGTATGTCAGTGAAAACCAAGAAAGTAAAAACGATAATAGAAAAAGTTTAACTATATTGGTGTTCCTTTACTGTTCTTCAGGACCTTTAATATATGGCCAAATTAGCTTCAACGCAAGTTGCTCTTGACTGCGTTCTGCATTTACTCTTTGAATGTGATATGGATGTCATTTGATGTATGAACTCAAAATGGTGGAACAACTCTATATTCTTATATTTCTATAAGAAATAAAATCAGTCTAACAAAAAATTAAAAGGCAGAGCAGTCATTGCAGATAGGTTATTTGAGGCTGTCCTTTGAAACAAGAGTTAAGGAAGCAGATTGTCGTAGAGCACAAATACATTAGTCCCAAGGTAATTTTAGGGATAGGCTTTTCATTGTTTATAAAGGAATGCCTTGTTTGATATCATGAGTAAGACACAGTCTTGCTTATGGCAGACAGTTTGCTTCTATAAAGCCCATCAGTACAAATAGCCACGACGGCCAGTGCTGTAGAGAGCCAAATGAAAAAAAAAAAATTTTACAGCATAACTCCCAACAACCAATCTCTACAGTTCCCCCCCAGTTCAACAGAGCTCTGAGAGCACAGAATTGCAGGGAAGATCTGATGTTATCATTTTCAACATCTGCTATAGTAAACCCAGTTCAATAAATCTTAAGGATTTGTTCTCATTTTGATGTGAAGCACACATCCAGGGAATTCAGAGTGCGCTAGTGGGTCCTTAGAATGTCGAAGCAAGTTTTACAGGAGAAAAGAAACGTTCTAAGTAATGTGAAACAAAAAAGAATCATAGCTTGTAATTTCAGCTGACTTTTGTGTTGTATATATTATCCCATTTTGCATCTGTATAGTGAGGTGGTTGTTACACTGCAGTACATTTGTGAATGAGATCACACTGAAGATGCAAAAATGAAAGGTACAAAGAAAGATCCCATGTAGATTCCATCTGCGAGGGAAGAACAGTGTAAATAGGACCAGGATGACTAGAAGTGGTTGGAAAGCTCCAGTAAAAGTTTACATCTGACAAACACAAACATAACAACAAAGGGAAAAAAACAAAGAAAGGAAGAATTGTGGTCAGATGTATGAAAAATGACAAGAGAGGTTGAGAGAGAAACTTGTTTTGGGTAGGCAGATGTAGAGATTCGAGAGAGCTCCTCAGTTGATTTCCTTTTCCACTATTGTATCTGCTATTTGAGCTTCTGTGTATCCTTGGGCTTTCAGAGATTTGATTTATTCAATAAAATAAATAATATAGTGCATTTCTTACTAGGAAATTACAAGGATGTAAGCGTATATTTACAGTGGTGAAGAGAGAGATATTAAAGAGACAAAGTGGTAGAAGTAGAAGCTTTATAAGAAAAATTGACAAGTGCTTGTTGCAGTCCTGATGTTATCTTGTTATCACTCTGGTTCACTGTGATGATGTAGATCCTGCGAAAAGGAACAAGAAAAATTGCCTTTTAAAGTACTATTAATCTGCCTGCTTTTGAAATTTTTAATATGTAAAGCCATTTTTTTCACCCTTTAAACAACTTTCTAGCTTTGAATATGTTTTTGGTTTTTTCAGATTTACACTTCTGCTATTTTGTTATTATTTTAGATTATTGACTGATTCTGCAGCTACTTGTGCAGTAATAGAAAAGGTTTTGTTTTTTTTTTTCTTTAAAAAAAAATACTTTTATCTATGTCTGAGATTGTCTCTTTAGGTGGTATTTAATTCCTTCTGCTCTCATGAATATCCATTGAGGTGGACTATGAAAAATGCCTTGCTACGGTAGTAGGGCGTTTTATAATGAAGGTAATTTTATTCCTAACAATGAGAGAAAGGTTCTGTTTAATACATCTAACTTTTTTTGGTCAAAGATCAGGTTTTGAATATCTATCAGTTTCGACCTTTCTCCGAGGTTAAAAATCTGTCAGTCTTTTTGTCTTTGTAAATAATTCTCCAGCATAATCAAGGTTATTTGTACCAAATCAGAGACATTCAACAGATATAACCAGTGTTATTCCATTGTCAGTTTATAAATGTTGAGAGTCTCCGGTTGTCTATCAAGAATATACTTGCAAGCGTGCAGCTCATACTGACTTTTGTCTCTTACGCAGATACTTACGTGTATGGGTACTGTCTCTTTCACAATACAAGTAACTTGTTTAAGACTTTACAGTGGTGTACATAGATATGAAGTGATCTAAACATTTTTGCATTGAATGTTGCTTCTGTTCTTCAGCACAGAAGTGCCTGAATGTCTGTGTGCGTGTCCACTCACATTACATACCTTTTTTTTTTCCACAAGGCATTAGATAATATATTGTTGTTTTGAAGTTGTACTTGTAATTTATAATCAATTAAGAAATGATAGTCCAGTAGTCCATCCATTAACATTATATCATTACATCAACAATAGTTGTTCTGTTTTTAACAGCAGATACTCAAGTAGACTTGAATATTTTTTCATTTTCATTTCTTTTTTTTTTTTCCTGAGTTAATGAAATATGTTGCCTGCAATCTTCTAATTTGACCAAAAAAATCTAGCTTGAGGATAATTTCATACATATATATTTTTAAAGTTTACAAGTCTTTCATGGTAAATTCAAGGTGTGTATAAATCACTTTCACGAGCTAGTGGGTACAGCATTTTATTCTTACACCTAAAAATATTTTATGTGCCCTCTACTAGCTATTTTAGTGTTTTTCATGCTTCTTAACACCAAATTGTATTGTAGATTGACAGAAAACCTCTGATCAATTTTGTATGTAAGCAGCTATTCTTTTTACTGTGTTATGCATTTTATACAGCTGAATTTAAATAGTAGTCAACAATAGCATCAGATGATAATGATGCCCCCTCATCCTTAGGTATTACTTTACTTTCAGAGACAAAGCAGAAATGTATGTTTGGATTTCTGGTATTGACTCGTTTAATTGTAAAATTGGAAAAGTACCTTAGAGTTCACTTTTTTCCCCCTGTATGTAAAATACCTTTAAAATGTCTTCATAAAATGCCAAATGATCCTGAACCTCTTCTTGTTTCTATGACAACCTGGCTGTGGTGTAGCAGTAGGCTAGAGATCCTCTGAAGCTGCCAGTGACTTTATTAAATATTTTGTTTTAAGCAGGGAAGATGACACTGATTTTTACCAGGTGAGCTCTCAGACCATTGTTTTAGTCTTTGGTTATAAATATGCTCCTTCATAGCATCTTGGCTCTTCCAGTATCACACATCAAGGAAGAGAAAATACAAAATGAATATGGCTCAGCTCAGGATACTTTATGCATAGAAAAAGTAGTATTTTCAACTGTTTTTAACTAACAGAAAATCACTTTCCCAGAAACCAATAGTTGCACATTTTTTCACATTAGCAAAATACTTGTCTAGAAAGATATATCTACTTCTAAATAAATTTAGTTTTGTGAGCAATATGTACTGATTTTGCAAGGAGAGCAGTTACCTGCAAATAAACTTGGCAATAACAGGTTTTTTTACTTGTTTTAGTACAGCTTTACTGGGAAACACTTTTGTTTTCTGTTTTGTATTTTTTTTTAATTCTGTTTTTATGAGCATCCAGCTTCAGTCAGATAGTTTAATATTACTGTGCAATACTGAATCTGCAGTCTGTATGGAGAGGCAACGGGAGAAAAGAGACACTGGGAAGCCCCATGGCTACCAGGCCTCTAATGGTAGCATTGTTTTTATCAGAAGCATTGTTTGAGGAATCAGGACAGTTGAATGACAGCACAGCACCGTGTCAGCTAAACATTTGTTTTTCACAGTAAATGTTGCAAAATGAAATAAAGAGTGATCTTGATGGATAGTTCCATTGGAATTTACCGTCATTTCCACTCATTTTGAGTTGGGCTCCAGCAGCAAGTCATCCCTGCTGCATTTTTCCCCCACTCTCTCAGTGCAGAAGTGAACAGACTGAGAAGTGTTTGTGTTTCATTCCATCTATCAATGCATTTTTGAGACAGTAGTAATACTAGTATTACACTCGAACTTAAATGTGATGTGTACATGACACATGCAGAGAGAGAATCAGATCCACAGTACATGAAAAATGAGAAGATTTTGTTGCACTTAAAGCTGAGTGTTCCCCGGGCACAAGTCCTGCAAAATAGCAAATTTTTCCAAATTATGAGAACCTTGAAAGCTTAGCTCCTTTAGCAGGAACAGAAAAATACTGCTATTCTGCTTTTTTGTTTGCTTGCCTCTCCCAAATTGAGCTTCATTTTTGCTAGATTGGCTTGGGTCAATCTGTATTCAGACTGGACCATTACAAACTGGACCTCATTTCAGTCAAATGAAAATTAAATGCTTGGAAAATACTGGAGGTTTCTGTTACCAGTTCAGCAGATCTGATTCTGATGAACAGCATTTCTGTTTAAGAAGGCAGATTAAAGGCTTAGCTCTAAACAGGTTGCTGTAATACTTGTACATATTCTGGGTAATTAAAATGTACCAAAGTTTGCTGTTAGGAATATCACATGAAGGACATAGGGTTATAATCTGGTATATAGGCTACTCTAATTATAAAAGGTTGTAAGCAAACCATTTAAAAAAAATGATTGGTGTTATGTGTAGTTTCATGGACCTTGAATGCAGGCGTAATTGTTGTTGTTCAACATTAATCAAAATATGCCTGCAATTGAATTGGTGAAGTGTGCAAATAGATGTTCATATTAATAAGGGTATTAGTCACTGTTTTCAGTCTCTCAATCCATGGAGAAGAGGTAGTTTTATCTGTGATACTGGGTTACAGAGGGTACCAAATTAATTTTCAATTCACACTGACATATGGGAGCAGAGACAATGAAATAACATTTTGTTAAGGCAATAAATGGAGACAGTGTCAGAAGTTAAATATTTACAACTCTGTCGCAGTCCCAAAGAGCATCTCCATGTTGCTAATGGCTGGCTAACTCAGTGCTTTGTCTGAGCTGCCAAAGAATGACAACGGAAGGGAAAATAAAAATTAAAATAAGAGTAAGCTCATCCACTTATGTAAAGATTATTGGACCAAAGAATGGCCAAATAGAAATGTCTTTCTAGTTTATTAGAAATAAGAATAAAGATGTCTGACAGAGATGGAATCCCCATTCAATCTGTGTAATATCAAGAAAATGGAATGAGGTAGTTCAGATTGAGGATCTCTAAAATCTAGCAGTCCTTTGGATTAATCCTAAATGCATAGGTGCACAAATATCTGCAGAATACTTTCATTTTTGTTTTCCAGCCCGGTCCTACCCTCTCTCTCTCTAACTTCACAAACACCTCAAGGAGCTCTGAACAGCTGCAGAAAACCGGAGCAGTGCTGCTGCTCCAGACAGAGTGTTCCTTGCTGACTGGTAGCAGCTTTCCAGGGTTTTACAGATGCTCTTTCCCAAGAAGGAGAGAGCATCTTCATTCCTTCAGGGTACAGCCTAAGCATATCTGTGTATTGTTTTTATGGACTGTCAGTGAAACAAAGGTGTCAAAGCAGTGTACAGGTTAGTACACAATTCTCTGTTTTTAGAGAGTGAATTTGTCTCTGGAATGAATTAATTAGAGGTTCCTTAAGTAGGAAATCTTCTTCCTTCCCAAAGTGCTGATCTTTTATTGAAGAAATGCTGGCGGCTGTCTCTTCTAGAAATGGAAACTTAGATGTTAAGGAAAATAACTTGATTTGCATCAAATAGCACTGTCTTTTGAAACATACCACAACAGTATCAACCGACATCGTGATTCCTGATAATTCAGAGTGGCATCAGGGAAGAGCACATGAAAGTCTATGGTAAAAACGTCAACCAAAATATTGATATAAAATGATGAAAGCTAAGTTACTGAGTTGTTGATCCTGCAAAAGCTATAAACTTCGTAAGACGTGTAGTGAGCTATGCGTACATAAACGTGCAGGTCTTGAGCTGCCAGGTGTAAATCAAGGCAGTCAGTTTAGATATCGCCAGGCCATATAATTCACCGTATGGTAAACTGTATAATTGATAGGGTATGACACAGAAAATTCTCTAAGATAAAATAAAAAATAATAGTAATGAATATTTTCCATAGGATTTCAAATATAACACGTGGTCCTGCTTTTTCTCAGACACTTTGATAAAGTCAAAATTGGGAGGGGGGAAAAAATCCCCAAACATACCATTCCTCTAATTTCTCTCGATGTTCCAAAGGTTCAGGTAAATTTAAGTCCTATTTCTCAGAAAATGGGGAAACATCTCTTGCCAAACTGAGTTTAGATTCATAATGCTAAACAAGATTAGGCATATAAAAAGAAAATTTTTATGACTTCGAACATACTAAGCAACCTATACAGTCAAGCTTACCACAGCTTAGAACATTTCACAATGATAAAACTAGGAAAAAGAGAAGATAGGGAAAGAAGAAATACAATAGTCCAGGAATTAGTAATGGAAATGAATGTGCATGAATAAAGCTGTTCAAGGATCAGTTTGGATTTGTAGAAGCGGGGGCACGTTTTTTGGACAGTAACATTTTTGCTCATTTCTTTCATAATCCCATCCCTCTGGAGTGTGCTGTCTTTCAGGACTTTGTTTTCTGGCTCTGCTGACATCAAAGATAATGCCAAATGTTTAAACTGCATGAACAGTGCATGAGGATAGCAGTTTGTAGAATATTCAACATAGTAAGTAGGGAAAGGTGAATTGTGGAAACATTTTAGGTGAGTCTTGGCTTACTGAAGTGAGTGGCAGAGATTTCAGTGGTTTCAGCTAAAGTACAATTTCATCTTTGACTTTTCTACAGCCTTCGCAAAAAAAAAAAAAGAAAAAAAAAAGAAAAGAAAATCCTTTTCTTTTTTTTTCCTCTTAACAGAACCAGCAGAAATCTTAGTTTCCTTCTTGTGTTTTTGTAAGAGGCAGAATGGAAAATTCAGTTATATTTGAAAAGGGTTTGTGTTTGTTTCGATTTTTGGGTTTTTTTTTTTTTCAGAGAAAGAGAAAGAATGGATAAATATTTTCCAAGAGCAGTGAGGAGCTGTGAATGTCCAAGCCTCAAAACATCCCCATTTCACTTAGATCTGGTAAAGAACTTGTTTATTAATAGGCACATATCTACTAGTTAATAATTTTTCACCTGTAACTCCTATTTATACACATGCCTATGTGTATCCTGTTTTATTTTAAAATATGCTTTAGGTAAACATACTCCTTTCTAGATAGTAGGTGTATTTCACCAGCAGCATTATACTGCCTGGCCTTTTCTGATTCTCCAGAGTGTTTTGTAATAGTCACAGCTGTCAGTTTGGTAATTTGCAGTGTCTGATCACCATTTAACATGTACTTTAAAACAATAGTTAAAGCTTTTTGAGTTTCTGCTTTTCAGACAAACAGCAGCTGTATTTTTAGTTGACATGAGCCATTATGTCCTGAATTGCAGGGAAAGCCACCTGCATTACATGGCAAAAACTAGATTTCAAGAGGAATTTAAATAGAAATAACTTTGATTTCACACATTTGACATGATATCATCATGCAAGATATCTGTCACCAAGGAAAGTCTTAATTTTAAAATGTAAATCTACAAAGTTTAGTGTGAAACACTCCTGCTATTCTTTATTCCAAAGAAAGCTATCTTAGTGGAGCAAAGTAAAATGAAACGTGTGAATTACTTCCTTGTTTAATACCACATATAATTCATATTTGAGACAGATTGCTGAACAACCTAATTGAATTGGAGAGCTCTGGAGGATTCATAAAAGAAATGCATTAGAACTTCCACAGTTACATTAGATATATAACATTTGCATGAACCTGCACACTCACGATCATGCACTGTTTGAAATAAAGAATACCTTTCTCCTAAGCTGGTTATTTCATAGCTGATAGTTTAGAAGTAAGAATATGTTTCATTTTCAAGAGCTGACTTTTCAAATGTCCTAAAGTGTTTGGTTTACCAATATAATCTAGTCAAGTCCTTCCTATTCCTCAGCCAAATAATAAGTTTACAGGAATAAGGACTAAGGTGTAGGGGAAGCTTTGAAACTGTGAAGCTGAAAACCCTCTCATCTTGGATCTGAATACAACAGATGGTGAAATTCTGATTTTTTGACATATACTCCAGAATTCTTGTATTTCAGTAGGACCAGGAGATTTTCATGAACTCTCTGATTTGGTTCTTAATTTTACAGACCATTTCAATTATTCCATCTTTATTATAGTATTTGTGTTACAAATAATATAAATACTAAAAAAAAACCCCGATCCCTTAACCAAGACTAAAGGTTGTAATGAATTTAGGTTGGGATTACTAGCATATTTCCACATCAAAAAACCTCAAGATACTGTCACTTTGGGCATGTTATGTATGGAGCTGTGACTTTATGAATCTCTAGTGATTTTGTAAGAATTGTCTACTTTATTGCATTAAAACAGAGGAGAATGTAGTTTGTCCATCTAACCCTAACCCATTTGTTATATTATGTTCCATCTATTAACATTCTATAAACTTATGCAGCTTTTTATAAACAGCCTTAGTGTGTAGAACCAAAATCTAAACATGCTGCTCAGCATTCTTTCTGTCACAGTTAATCCATTATGAGTTGAATTTCTGCATTTACTGTTGCGTCGTCAGTTCAAAGGTCATTATTTCTTTGGTAATTAAGTTTTACTTGTTTTGCATGATTTGCATTAAGTACAGTAATTAGTGGTAGTATTACTCTGCTAAACTTATCTTCTTGGTCCTGTATCCAAAAGGTGAACTAGTGACAATTCATTGTGAGTATTGGAGAGGAAAGATAATATAATATGAATAGCTTATAAAAATTGCTCTTAAGTTTATCAGTGATAAATTTGAATGGGGAAAAATAATTAGAGCTATTGTTGCAGCAAAAAAGGGCTTTACAATTCCATTTGCTTCTGCCTTCCATGTTGAAAAATAATTTAAGTTTTTCATAAACCATAGTACTTTTGGCTGCTCAAGATCTATATTGAATACTGATAGACAGAGCTGGCATTGGAGAGCCATAATGTGTTTTCCCCATATTTTTCCTACACAGTGTGTTCACGGAGGCTTAAGAAAGTAGTAGATAATACAGATATAAGCGTGGCTTACCCAACATCTGGTTGGATAAGCACGAAGCCATAAAGGTGGCATGTATGCATTGACATGTCTTCATCCTTATTTACATGTATGAAGCCTACCATACCTAAGTATTTTCAAAGTAATAAACCCTCTGACAGCACAGTCTTACCAAAAAGCTCTGGTATGCAGTCAGATGGAAGTTGTTTCTTAAAATCCAGCAAACCTTTTGAATATATTCACACAGCAAAGTTGCCACTTCAGCATAGTCACATTCACATCTAAATACATATTTACTTTTGCTTTTTGCTGTGTAAGGCATCTTTTAATCCTTCCCATTTGCGATTTCATAACATGAAAAGAGAGAAACTAGTTGGATTATTTGGGTGTTGGTTTTTACTAGGAGGGCAGAAGAATATTGAAAAAAATTTTTAAAATTGAACATATGAAGAAAAACAGAATGTAAATGAAGTGGTGGAGGAGATAGGGAAAGAGTATATGCTTTTTTATCATTAATATACTACCCATGGATCCAGAGAGGATAAGAAATGCCATTCATTCAAAGAATTCTTTAAGTCTTCTCCACAGCTTCTCTAAAGTTTGCTAAGCTGCTACGTGATAGACCGTGCCAGGGGAACATAGGTCTCTTGATTATATTTTTCTGTTAATTTTCTGTCATGAAGTCACAGTAGTATCTTGTTAGCTTGATTTTCGTATAGGTGGAAACAAACACACTACCTTGGACATATTTGGTGTGATTGTTTTACTCCTTTCAGGAGAAAAGCTATTGTATGTAAAAAAAATGTGTGAAGCTGCATCTGGCAGCTGGAGCCACGCATGATGGGAGCAGGTGCTCTGCATGTTTTCCATACAGCTCTGCCAACAGAGCTCCCTTCAGTCCAGCCAAGCTCTTGTCATCTCATTACTGGATCTCTCCTGGGCAGCCTGACAGTTGGGGCAGCTTTCTTTTGTGTTGATAAAGAGCAAATTAGACTAGATTGCAACTATTTAACTCATTTCATTTCTGAAACACATTCACCTGGGCTTTTAAAAGGTATCAGCTCTTCATCTATGGTATCCATTTGAGCTTAGGTCTGAGATCTTGGTCTTTCTCTGGTCTGTCCTCTGTATGGATTGCAGACCTTTGCTGTAGCCTTGTCTCTAGCCCTGCCTCCTCCTGCTTCTGGCTGGGCTCTCTGGACAGCCCTGGTCCATCCCCTTGCTGTGTCTGGGGTTGCCTGGCATGCTCAGGCTCTGTGGGATGTGCCAGGTGATGGGGGCACAGCCTGTGCTGCAGTCACCCTCAGCTCCTGCTCATCCTCCTTCATGGAGCTGCCCTGCTGCTGATGTTATGAGAGAGGTACGTCTTTGCAGAGTCTGCAAAACGTTACTGTGATATACAGAAAGCTCAGCAGTGCTAGAGAACTTCCACAGTCATCATTGTGATCTAGAAAAGGGGAAGAAACTTTCTACAGGTAGGTAATTGTAGCATTTAATTTAATTTGTAATCCTGTAGGTAATTTTTGAATACGACAGCTTAAGTGACCAACTCAGCATCACTGAAGAGCCCTGTGGCTCAGGGCAGAAATTTAACCTTAATCCCCTTGTTCCCCATCTGCTCAATTTGTGAAGCGTATTCTTATGAGAAAACAGGCAATTAAAAGTCATTAGTGTTGATTTTATAGATAGTACTGAGAACTCATGCGCTACCTGTCTAGTTCAAGTTACCTGTATTCACATTTACTGACGAAACAGACATTGCAGTGTAGGAAGGAAAAACTTTTCTATCACACTTAGTCATAAGTTTTAGTGCTTTTAATGTAAAATAAAGTCACATAGTTTTTTTCTTTTCAAATTATTGTGAAATCTAAAGAAAGCAACTATTAGAAGAAAAATATTTTAAGTATATATTAAGTACTGTTAAGATATGCTTGGATTTGTCTTCTGGCTGCGAAAGGACGCAGGCTCCGATACATTCACAACTCTGTATCTCTTCTTTCTCCAGCAATACTTGCTTCCTGCAGCACGATTCTGTTAAACTTGGTATATTTTGTGCTTGCCTATTAATTATACTATTAAGAAATTAAAAGCCTTGGAACCTAAATATGCAGGGTTTTGCTCAGTCTTGCAGAAGGTCACATGCTCAAGAAGGGAATCAAAGATTAGGGCAGTATTTCACAGCTAATAGTTTTGTTGTTCCTACATGTGTCTGTTTCGTCTCACCTTGTGATATGCTTAGTTCTTGCAACAAAAAGAAACCAGTGAAATAAAACTAACCACCGTGTTTACATGGCCTTCCTATATCCTTTCCCTCAGCATCACTGGAGAGACTGCTGCTTCATAAACTGAATTCGCTTTCATTCTCTGTGAAATTGCACATTATTTGTCTATGAAACACAGCTGAAGATCTCAAACTGTAGTGATTTCACACCTGTTACCCCAGACCAAAGTTTGTTAATTAGCACAGAACCAGTGTTTCCAAACTCAAGTGTTCAGGAGAGCCCTCTGCAGAGGCTCTAGCAGGTGTTCATCACAGGAGATGCCGTAATGATGTTTCCTAACTAGGTTCTTTCAAAGTTATCTTTTGAAATTTTGAAATCTCTTACTATCACTAATTTCATTTTTAACAGTACAGTTTACTGCAGTTCATATGAACCAGTGCCAAAATAGAGGTAAATGCACTCAATTATTTTTGTCTTAATTCCTTCTTGAAGATATAATTTTTAATCAAAACTGTCCTTCATAAACCTTATCTATCTTCCATTCCTTTCCCCAGAGGCCTCATCTGAGGTCTGCTGAACTCAGAGAATTGTTTCAGTGAGTTGTAAAGGCTTTGAATCAGCTTTCAAATGCTACTTTTAATGTGAAAAAACCAAATAAACATCAGTACATTTTCCTCCTTTTTTTTTCTTTTTTTTTAAACATCCCTTCATTTGCTTTGAATGCGCATTCACTGAGACCACACAGTGCCTTGTTGAATTCAGTTGTATGTTGAGTAATTGGAGATAATTTATTCTATCAGGTTAGAAAATAACCTTCAGTGGATCTCTGGTGTTTTAGTAGCACTTTGCTGTAAAGTAAACAGGAGCAGAACTGGTTTTCAGTAGGAAGTTTTGTGTTTCGTTTTAAAAACAAACAACCATTGGAGTTGCTTGTAAACTCGGGGCGGGGGTGGGGGGGTTGAGGAACAAACCCTGCACTTGTAACAGCTTAAAAACAATTTCCCTGTAGTACCACAGTGGATATGCTGTTGCCTTTTGTGCCACAAATAGTTAACTTGGAATAGCTGTCAGGCTAGAACCACGCTTGCACAGAGAAAGCCTTACATGTAGAAGTATGGATAAATAAGATGGTGCATTTGCAAATACTATTATCCCAACTTCACGTCAGAAAAATCCAGTTCATATCCAATTCATAACACTTTTGCATGGTCCTGACAAGTAGGATGTGGCTGGTTTGGGCAGTCTGTCTTTGTATGATTTTTATCCAAACCATTTTTCAGGTCTAGTCCCATGACATGGCAATGCAGTGCCCTACATGTTCAAGAGGGTTCTACAGCACACACGGAAAAACTGTGAAATCTGCAACACAGAAAAAGCAGTGAAAAGCCATTCAGAACAAAACTCGACAAGTTTAATGTAAGATGTAAATAGTTTACCTTCCTTTTATGTCCAAGGGAGTGTAATTAATAGTTCTGTTGGAAGCCTGCTGACACTTAATTGCCTACTGACCAAGTTATGGTTAGTATCATGTACTGCACCTTATCCAACACCCGCATCTCATGCTGGAAGAAAATGGGAAAATAAATTTGAAAGATCTAGAGAGACTGCTGAAGTCATAGTAACAAAGAATGTACCTTTAAAGATCTCCGCTGATTTCACTGGCAGGCCTGAAAAGCAAAAATACTGCATGCGTTTACAACATTATTTGATTTGTGTTTCAAGAGCAGAACTACCTATCATCTGTTATTTACACTGAGATCAAATGTTCAGTGTGGCTGGTAATAAGAGTAGGCAGAGACTGGTTTTAGTTTTAAGAGTAATATTTCTATCTTTTTTTTTTTTTTTTTTTTTTTTTTTTTTTTTTTTTTTTTTTTTTTTCCGTAAACTTTTGAGATTTGGAAAAAAAGACAGCAGGGACTGGAGGGGGAAGATGATCATGATGACCATTATATCAACGCCTGGTGGGGACGGGGAAGAGAATCTTGAAAATGCCAATGGCTGCCTGCAGGTATCCTGCTGTTAGCCCTTCTGCAAGACATGACATGCACACTATTAGGATTATCCACAGTGAAGTATAAGTGGAATAATTTTAAAATATTAATAATTCCCTTATCAAATGAGGTCTTGCCCTGCTTCATTCTTTTGTTTTGAGCTCCTTCATCATGTTAGAGGAGTCGGTTCTATACCAAGTACTGAACTTGAAATTGGAACACAGTTTATTGAGTAATTATTAACATATTGTTTTTAGAATCCACTGATCTGAGGATTCTGAGGTCTACCTCAGACTGGAATTTTCAATTGAATTGGAAAAAGAATACCTGGTTCGTATAAGCCAATATAAACATTTGTGCCTTAATGCCACTTACGCATGATGAAAATTGACTAGCCTCCTATCTCTTTATTTGCTCTGTTATTTTACGCAGCATATCTGTGAAGCATTGGCAGAAGTGACCAGAAAAGAATGGACTTGTTTCTAGCCTGCTGTCAAGATTTGGGTTTTGGTGTTGTGAGAGGTTACCAAACTTGATTTTTTTTTTTTTTTTTTGTTTGTTTAAATAAATATATTTCCATTAGGAGAGCTTACAGAAACAAAAAACATTACTAAAGATAAATATTTTCTCTGTAAAGATAAGCTGATCGCCTCTGAGGTTTAGGAAGCAAATCCTCATGTTTTTAACATGGAATTATTGAAAGAGCATTGCTGGTTTTTTCATGTGGAGCTGATGGTCCCTGGTCCTGGCTGGTGGTGCTTTCTGGATGGTGTCCATGTAGATATGGATTAAATGCTTTATTTGCTGCTTTATCTAACGGTATCTTCAGGTTTGGAGACCCGTGTCTTCCTAGTTTTCCATGTTTCCTTTTCACGTATACAGAAAGAAATAATGAGTGTTTGAGTGTCTGCTTGACAAAATGCAATACACATCACATTCTGAGACGAAACTGTAGGATGTATAGAGTACTTACAGTGTGTCTGTGCAGCTGTTTGACTTTAATTCAGAGTTTCTGGGTTCCATAGGGGAGAATCAGAAATACTTTGTAGAGACAATCTTGTATCTTATGATCCTTTATGTATGCAGGCTGGATTTGAAGTTGATTTAATGTGCTATAGAGAGCGAGAGGAAAACTTGACCTAGTTACAGAAGAACAAAGAAGAAATTTTTTAAGGTTTCATGATGCTTCCTGGCTCTAATGTTTACATTTAAGAGTGTGGCTTGCCTGAAGCAATTACTTTTAACAGGCTAGAATCCCAAATGATGCTGCCAGCTGGACAGAGGGGTCTATTTGTAACTCTGAAAATTTGTAACTTCTGAAAATTAGAAAGTCTTATGAGTAAGCCTAATGGTGTAAATTACTTCTTCCAGAGTAGTTCCATGAAACTTGGCAAATCAGAAAGAGGGAAGGTCGAAACAAATAAGCAAAGAAACCATGCTGCTTGTCAGAGACTTAAAAAAAACCATGCATTTTATCCTGCCCTAACTTAATGCTTGATGTTCTTGTCAAATACCATTTTCCCTGTCATTTGTTACTTTTCTCCTATCCCAAGCTCGTGTGCCTTTCACATTCTTCAATATAATGTTCTCTTCAGTATATTATTTTCAGTATTATTTTGATTTTGTGAGGACGGCCAAGAACTTCTATGTGTGAATGACTTCAGACATGTAGGAGAAAAAAAATGCTTTTCATGTTACAAAAAGTTGTAAGAGGATATACCAATGGTGGAACAGACTATTGATTTCTTTAAAGTCTTTTTCTGAAATGAACATCTCTTAAAAATTGATGTCATGTGTGTGCCCAGATCCATTAGCAATGGTGCTATGCTCAGGTAGGAAGCAAACCCATTTTAGATTAAGCAAGTTATTAGCAAGCTTTGCCACTATTGATTGGAACTTTTAAGGTGAATCTCTGCAAATTTTACATATAAGGTAGCAGCAGAATGAATGCAGAAATGGTGTTACTAATGCCATTTCCCTTCAGAAAATAAAGGCCCTGCAGAATCGCTGGCCTCAATATTGTAAAAGTAATAGAAGGGTAAGTTCTTCACTGTACTTAAATAACAATTGCGAAAACCTACCAGATTCTGACATTTTTTAATTCCACTGTTTTTGAAGCTTGCATTTTGTGATTTAACCCCTTTCCTGACAACCACACAGGGTCATTTTAAGGTGCATATAGACAAATGTTAACTTTGCAGTCCACGTTCAAAAGAAAGGTTACTCACCAATGTTACTTATACTCTGGTAGGCAAAACAAGTCAACCTCCCCCTTTGTAAGATTCTCCAGTCTAAAAGTTGTCTTTTTTAGCTTATTCTAGTTTCTTCAGCAACCAAGCTGAAGGAAAAAAAGAAATGAACTATTTCAAGTAAAGAATTTTTCTTATCTGGTCCAAAGTCCTTAGCACTTCATCATCTTGATTAATTAAAGGTGCATCTCATTAATGGTTCATAATCTTCACATGATGACCTGGTCACTCAAAGACATGTTTCTCCTTTGTTCTTTCAGGTTACAAAATTCCTGGATTATTGCTGAAGCTTTTGTCAGAACATGTTTTTTTATCAGTTATTGCTGGGGCGCTTTTTTTGTTAGTACGTGGACTCATTTTGCAATGTTGAATTTTCTTCGTTACCTTTAGTCCAGCTGACAAAGTCATCCAGTTCTTGCCATGTGATATCATTATGTTTTCCTAACTTGAGCAACATAGACAAGTGTAATCCTACTGGCTTCTGGGGACAACTGCCTTACTTGAAATAATCCTTTTGCTTGCTGTGACTCACAGGAGGCCTTGGCTTGGGGTAGGGATGGTTTACAAGTGCAAGTTACTTCCTTCTCTTTTGTTTCAAGAGCACCGTGTATTTTTTTGCAGGAATTGGAAGACAGAAGCTGATGTTCTGGGTTATTGTATAGAAATCAGAATTTAATGGTTATAAATGTGAAAGAATGAATTCTTAGAAAAATAGTAAAAAAGAGAAGGTGCTAGAATACGATGACTGCATAAAGCCTTGAGAACACTAAGCAGCAAAAGCCCTTGCAGTGTTGGTACTTTGCAGAAGGAACCGGATATCGACACAAATCCCAGATGCATAAAAACAAAATTAAAGAAATTACAAGGTAGTGGTTAGATCTCAGCAAGAGCCTTGCATGCACAAATAGCCATGTGAGAAAAGCTGTAATTGCTCATGCTAGGATGAAAAACTATCTAACCAGTATGCTATTTGGCTCAAAGACTTAAATTATGAACACTATAGAGGTTGAGCTTTTTCTTGAAAATAGTAGGCAGTAGGGAAAATCTTGGAATTTGTCCATTTAATTGAAGTTTCAAGATTGTCAGTGGAGTTCCAATAAAATTTATCCAAGCAAACACTTTGTATTTATAAGAAATAAGTAAGATGATGAGATACAAAACTGCACACATTCAGACACACATAATAAATAATATTAAAAAAATCCTTCACCGATAAAAAGCAAAAGTGATATGGAATTGGTAAATCTTAGTATATCACAATTGCACATATATGCTGTGGAATTCTTCTCCTTTACCAAGAGCCTCGAATGTTGGTGGTGAGATGTCGAACTGTGTTTGAGAATCTGGGCTTCTGTGCTTCATATTCATAGGAATTAATTATCTGTAATAAAAAAAAAAAAGTCTACATTTTCAAGTGGATGACATTTAAAGATATACATTTCCACCAAACTGCAGAGAAAGTATCCAATCTGGGTTTAAGTTAGTTAGTGAAGTTAGGTTAGTTAGTGCTACCACCTTCTATACTGATCTTGCTTAGTAAATAATAATGTATTTTTGTTAGTGAGTTCTGTGATTCTATCTATTGCAGCTATGTCAGCCCAAAATTCCTACATGACAGATGTCACGCTAATAGAAATGTAACTCAAGAATAAACATCATCTTACTGTGTAGACAATGTTCATAGCGAGGTCACTGGGAAATTCAATTGCATAGAATGAGAAAATATTTTCCTGCCTAGCTCTATGGAATCTGTTCACATTTAGATTTAACAATAAAATATGATTATAGCAATTAAGTTATCCTTAAAGCATTTCAGAAGCATGCTGTTGTGTCTAGCATAGCACTTAATGTTTCCTTTGTTATTCTACAATTTTTTTTATTTTGAATTTGAGTTTTTTAGGACATGACTGCTTTAAAAACATAGTAAAGCAAGAGCAAGTCTATTATCTGTAGTATGAACATATTTAAGCCTTTCTTCTTGTGGCATTTCTCTGTCCATAAGTCTGTTATGGGCATGCATTACAGAACAGATTGGAATCAACAGATCTCAGTTGATTCCAGCAAGTCATCTGTATCATATATGTTGTGCTTTTAACAGCAAGTGCTTTTTTTGTTAAGAACATTCACTTTCTAAGAAGGAAGGCACAAAAAGTAGTTTTAAGTACTTTTTCAGTTGCCAAACTGGCCAATTGACAGGTAGATGACAACTTTAAATGCTATTAATTTAGAACTTGTTGGATACTTGATAGTAAGTAATATTCATTAAGCACTATTCCCATTTTCTATTTACAAATCTTACATATGTAAGCCTTTGCAGTTTCCTTTGAAGCACATTTCTTTTAAGATAAATTTTTAACAAATATATTTTCCTCTTTATTTTTAAACCACTTGCTGTAACAGAAAACTAGTCATGTTCATTGCTGGTATCATGGGATATTGATTTTCCTTCTGTAGTGGTTTACTCGATTTTTTTCAGTAACAGAAAAATGATTAGTCTGTGATAACTTCTAATGAAAGTTCTCTCCTTAAATGAATGATTGAAAATAACAACAACAAAAAATCAATAGCATTTTGGATATCCACTGTTACTCTCAACATCGCTACAGTCCATAGCATCAAGAATATGGACAAGATGAAATTATTTATGCCTGTAAACACTGACAAAGTCTACTAGTGTCTTCAGATCACCTTCTTAGCATCTGGTTTAATCAAAGTTAACTTGGAACAAATACCATGGGGAAAATAAAAGCCATCATTACAGTTGACCTTTGTGTAATTTCATTTCATGATGACTTTTAATTCCTTCAGTTCTAACTATGCAATTAATAGTAAAAGAGGGAAAGGGCAATTGGTTTTCTGCCAATAATCTGGGTCAGAATTTGAGGCAGATTAGCTAATGAACCAAGTCCCAAAAGCCAGACCCACAGTGGAAATCAAATTCTAGAACTAATAAAATACATTCATAAAAACATGCACAGGAACTGGAGGTACTTTGGAAAAAACAGTGGTCCTTCAAATAAAGATACTGACATTATTAGAAGGCATAAATGATAACGTAAGCCCATCTTCAGGGAAACAAATTCTGCAATCTGTTTTTGAAACCATATTCATTCTTTCTTCAGATGTTTCACACATGTAGTTTTGGATTGCAGTTTTAATCGTAATCAAACATCAAGAAAGGAGCATTTTTGTAACAAATTACAGTTAATGTGGTTTATTGTTAATTGAGAGCTTGAAATTTATTTATATTTGAAGAAAAAATTTAAAATTTAAGTTCTTTAAATTCTAGATTTGGTTACTTAAGTGTCTTTCAAAATCTGTCATAGGTTGCTTAGGTACTTAAATTTTCTTTTTTGCCTGTAGAAACAGATATCTGAGAGTCATGTTTATGTTACCTTTTTGGCAGACACGAAGGCTTGAAAGAGCATAGCAAACTGTCAGTTCTTCGGAATCCTAGAAATTCTCAGGACTGAAGGATCAGGATGGCCTTGTTAGAGACTGTCTGGACTATGCTGTTTGTTTTTATTGTAAAGTGGGGACGTCCAGCATGAGAGGCTTGCAGCAGCAGTAATCTTACCAGGAATAACATTTCTGTGAGGTTCTCTTATGCTGAATGGCTACTACAGAAAAGTCATAGCTGTAATACAGATATGCTGGAAATTCAGGTCTTCAGAGTGGCCTTGATCACACTGTGTATACGTTTCTTAAGTCTGGTATCTGATTTCCAAATTAAGTCTTCCTGTATTGAACTTATATTTTATTTCCAGATATTTTCTGTGTGCAGCCTGACATTTGGTTAAGGGGAACAATACACTACATTGTTAGTATCCATAGTCGGAGACTGATGTATCTCTTTCAAGGAGACATTTCAAGTGCCACAGGGCAGTTGGCTGGACCGCACAAAGAAGGCATGAAATAGCAAAGAGTGTGAGCATCCAAGTCCTTGGGCCATTACTTGCAGAGGTGTGCTAGAAGCAGAAGTGGACTGTTGTGCAGATGCGTCTGTAGTAGCTTCAGATTCTCTCTCAGTGAACATAAAATGTCTATCTTTGAGGCAAATAGTGAAATGACTTAAAACATCTTCTGTTCAGCAGTGAATTCCCAAGTGTGACAGTGCTCTATAATAAAAACTACAATTTTACTACAGGTAATTTGAAACCTGATGTTGGAAACTCAATAAGTTGTGATACAGAAGAGTTATTTCAGCTAATTCCATTAAAGCTTGGATGATCTAAGATGAATACATAGATAGAAATCTCCTTAACCAAATAATGAGTCTTCTATACCTACTTTAATTTACCTTACACCATGTGTGGGTTTTTTTTTTTACTTTTACAATCTTGTTTTTAACAATCCTTGTAAAGTCCTGTTAAGAAAAGTAGTACTCAGTGACTGTTAAGAAGAAATACTTGATTTAATAATCTCAATAATTTTCTAAATTGATCTCATAACTCCCTTTTGCTTTACATCAGCTTTTCATGCTTCAAGTTGTATCTCCTATTTGAAGTAGTATCATTCACATGTTTTAAATATTGACAATGTAATGATTTTATTTTCTTTCGTATTCAGCTGGACTAAGTTAGTCTGTTGTAATGGAATGCCAGAAAAGATTCTCAATTGTCCTAACTTTCTGTACCTTCTGTGATGTATTATCTGGATAAACACTGATTGCCCTCTTCAGCAAATTATAGATCCCATGTTACCTAATATATTTAGTCATGGATTTAGACCTCTTTTCACTAAATCTCATGACCTGGTATTTAAACTACAGCTTTCAACATGATTCTCCTTGTGTTATCTTTAATTGTGTTGTATAACCAGAAGTGATGCAGCTGAAGCATTAGATTGTGAATCAATAATTTCTTACCCGTTTTAAACGGAACAGTCAAACAAATTGTGTAGCCCTAGCAATTTATCTGTATTTCCTTTTACAACAGGGTGTTATTCCGTTATTGCTCTGCTTTTATTCTGTTTTCTACGTCCATAATTTCCCCTCACTATTGCTTTTATTTTCTAGGCAGAGAAAGTCTACTAAAGTCTAAGGAAATTCTCAGTTCACATGAACTGTAAAACCTAGTAAAATCAGTTCAAATTAATTTTGTCCAACCAAAAAATTTTATATTGGATGTGGAAATGCCATCATCTTGCTTCAGTCTCTTGCGTCTTTCCCAACTATGTGCCATTCTTACTGTGCCCTGTACTGGAAAGGTAAAACAAACTCAGGAAAACTATAGACAGACATAAATGAAAGTATCCGTAATTGCAGCTAGAGGAGAAATGTTTTCAGCTTTTAAACGTCCCTTGAAATTGGAGCAGCTAATCACTAATTCTAGTGATTATTTTTAAAATTACTATTATTCCTAGACTCTGTAGTGAATATACTTACAGCTATAGTGCTTAGTACTATGTAATAATCAAAAATTTTCATTTGCATTTAGAAAAAAAAATATTTTCCATAGCCAACTGGGTAATAAAAGCTTGAAAATATGATAGCTTCCTAAAAGTAAAGAAAAATAACTAACTTTTTTTTAATCCTCAAGGCTTAGCAGCCTGATTTATGATTTCCTAACATTCAAAGCCGACAAAACTTACTTAAACTAAAACTTATGGTATAGTGACTGGTATAGTAACTAGTGAAAGCTTGATAAAACCTGGTAGCATGGATATGAATTCCATCTGGAATGCTATAAACATTTGTAGTCTCAACATCAAGCTATAAAAGCTTGTGAGGTGTCTGGTACAGAATTTATTAAGACCTTACTGAACAAGAGTTTACTAATAATTCTTGCAATGACTGGGGAACAAATTTTCAAAGTATGTCTAAAAGTAAAGCCTACTCAGACTTACTTAAAACAAGGATAGTTGAATCTCCAGGAGACTGAGTACAGGAGGCAGTATGCCACTTTTTGTCTGCTCAAAACTGTTGGGAATAAAAAATGGAAAAAGCTGTAGCACTAGATGCTCTTTGACTTCAACATGGCAGAAAAAAATAATGTTAGTTTGTCAGTAAAAAGGTGGATTACTATACAGCAACAATTTACCAGTGGTTTATGTGTATTCATTCATCTTCAGAGGGGTTGGGGTAGAAGTGATTGCAGGTGAAGAGCTGCTGGGGGATGGAATAAGAGAAAAGGAAGAGAAATTCAGTTGCTGTTGGCTGATTTTACCCTGGTAGATCAGAGTTATGTCTTTGAGTGTGGCTGTATTTTATTTTCCGATGATAAAGAAAATATAGTGTGTAATGATTTCTGGGCTACCAACATTTTGTGACAATGTGCTCTTGCAAAAGAGGTTTTTGAAGGTCATGGATTTTCTTTTTTTATTTTGGGAAAATATTTGTAGCTTTCTCTTTTCTATTTGTAGTTTATGAACAATTCTAGTAACGATACCCTTTCTGTCTACCAAACTCTGTCTCTAATTAGCTCTTTAAATATTCTACATTTCTGATTCCCTGTTGGTTTTTCTACTATTGCATGGAAATATACTCTCTAATAGCTGTTCATAAATAATACAGGGATCAGTAATATCTTATTATTATAAAAAGCCATTTAAATGCAACCATACCTGCAATGCAAATTTGATTGGTAGCCATGTCCATTTTAGTTATCAAATTTTGGATTTTTTTTTTCCTAGTAGATAGCACATGACCAAGAGCATACAGTAACATTAACAATACTATAGCAATTGTGCTGGGTTTTGCTGGGGTAGTTCATTTTCTTTGGGGTAGCTAGTATGGGACTGTGTTTTGGATTTGTGCTGGAAACATTGTTGATAACACAGGGATGTTTTAATTATTGCTGAGCAGTGCTTACACAGACATAAGGCCTGTTCTGTTGCTCACACCACCCTACCAGCAAGTAGATTGGGAGTGCACAAAAATTTGGGAAGGGACACAGCTGGGACAGCTGACGCCAGCTGACCAAAGGGTTTTCCATACTGTACGACGTCATGCTCAGCAATAAATGATGAGGAAGGTTGGCCAGGGGGCCAGTGCTCTGGGACTGGCTGGGCATTGGTTGGTGGTGAGCACTTGTTTTCATGTACATCACTTGTTTTTCTTGGGTTTTATTTCTCTCTTTGTTATTTTCCTTCTTGTTACAATTTATAATTTATTTTATTTTATTTCAATTATTAAACTGTTTTTATCTCAACCCACAAGTTCTATCACTTTTACCCTTCCAATTCTCTTCCATCCTGCTGGGGCAGGGACTGAGTGAGTGGCTGTGTGGTGCTTAGTTGCCAGCTGAGGTTAAACCACAGCATATTTACCATATGCAAAGGAGGAAGTTATATTAAATTGTTCTTCTTTGTTCCTCTCACAACATATTTACTCTGGCATAATGGAACATTATCATTAGTACTGTGATACTGCGGCTTTCCCAGCAGCCATAATTTGACATCACAGCATAGGTTACCTCATGATTTTTTAGTAGACCGTAGGGTTTTTGTTATGGGTTTTCAGAGTACTGTGGTCCTAATCTGCTTTATTTTAGTGCTGATAAATGTAAATTAATTTTGAAGTCTTAATCTAGACCTTAAGGACATTCCAAAGAGAAATTATACAGAAGGTGCAATTCTGTTAAGTGGCTACATGTAATGTACAAATCCCCTAATATTTTGTTCACATAGCTATCAATTATCCTGCTTATTACAGCAAACTTAACAGGATCAGAATAGAATTTGTTTGCCGAACAGTATGATACTTGGCCTAATAAATTACCTAGGGCAAGCTGGTGTAAGTCTATTCCATTCTGTTCTTTTACCACCATCGAGATATCCATGGGACACACGGTTTTGTCACAGTTATGTGACATGGTACTGCTATAAGATGAAGTTCAAACACACCATCAGTGTGCCTGATGAGTCTGATTATCCAAGCCCTAAATAATTTCCTTCAGATTCAGGTTAGGTATCTCATATTATCAGCTTTCTAACAGGTGGTAGGATGGGAGGTTTCTTTCAAGTACCTGACACTTGAAGGTCAGCTCTTGTCCTTCTGTTTTATACATCTATGAAATATTTTACAATATGTCATTATAATCCCAAAGTGAAGAAAAGTTGTGCCTGGGCCTCGACCCAAGTCCCTTTTCCTACTGTGGAAAAGGGACAAAGTAGAAGGGAGAAAAGCAACATCTCTATGCTGTCCTAAGACCTGGTGATCAAGTTTTGCTTGGTTTTTATTCTTCATCCACCATTCCTTGATATATGCACTGCCTAGAATACTGCATTAGCACTTGCATTTACTGCCTGAGCTGAATGCCAAGCACCATGAAAAACTCAGAACTTAATCAGCAATCAAGATGTATATCAAATACGTGGAAAGCAATTACATTATAATAATGCAATACAATAAATTAGGGTCATATTGACTAAAATGGATTTGAGTAATTTAATACCACTGAAAACCAATATCACACACCTATTGAAATATTCATTACAATAAACTGTTCAGGCTATGTAAAAAGCTTATCATTCAGTATGAATAGTAACAGCCTCTATTTCCTAGACATCTAGAAAACAATTAGAACTGACGATTTTGTTTGTAATATGGAGATATGATGTTCTTAATTGCAGTGAAGTTTTAATTGCAGTGAAGGTATAGAAAACGGATTTATACTGGCAATTATGAAGCACAATAAGATATAGTATACAAGGCAGTTTATCTCTAAGTTAATATTATTAAGAAAATTGAATTCAATATTTTTTGGAGGAGTAGCAGTGGTTTGTACAACCTGTTTCTATTTGTAAACAAATAAATAAAAGCCCCATAGTTGGCTCTAGTACAAAAACAAGCGAGAACGAATGGTGATAGCATGGTTAGTGAGCTAAACAGAGAAGTTTGTATTTGGTTCAGGTCTTTGATAGAAGTTTTTTTTTTTCCTAAGGATCTTACTGTGTTTAGGCCTCAAGCCCTCATCTAAAAAAGGGAATGGCACAATTTATTTCCTATGATTTTATTTATTTTTTTCTTTTTCATATGCGCTGCTCTGAACAGAGCTTGTCTTTGTGCAGTGCAGCTACAGAGTGGTCCAATGTTAGCTGTTATACCTTAATAAAAAATGAAACTTGCTCTGTTCAAATTTCTTTAAACTTTAGATATAAGTAAAGAAAATGTTTTTTCAAATATTCTAGAAAGTATAAGAGAAATTGTATTTCCTGGACTGACCCTGTTGTGGCAGGACACTTTTGTAAAGTTACTGATGCAGAGTTGTATTGAATCATTTTTATAGTGTGTTCTCAAGAATTTCTGGTGTTAAGTGGACAGCAGTAGGTATTTCCTTAATTAAGCATTTCAGAAAGTTTACCAGGATAGTTAGTTCCTTGATTTCTTGGTCACTCTTAACGGCTTTATAATTGCAGATATTATAATGGTCAAAGGGTTGCCCTTTGTCATCCCAGGAGTAGATAAATTTTTAATATCCATTCTACTCCAACTAGAGTTAAAGGAGAAAATTGCTGTCATTTCAAACCTAGACAGACATTGATCCTTGGGCATTTGGGTGGTTTATGAAGTTTGCTAGTTACAACTTAGTAAGGCATGACATTAGAAGAATATGTTCTGTGTATACATTTCACTTCTGGGATTGACTTATTGGAACTGGCATAACAAAAAACCAGTTCAAGATGTGAATCTTAGTTTTTACAGCTGCGTGACATGCAGCGCAGAGTATCAGAAGTGTTCTCATAAGCTGTGAGTTCCATAGGTATCCCAGTAAGTGAAAGTGAGGACAGCTGGTGTTTCTGAAATCCATAGAGAAATTTGGAAACTGAGAAGTATATGCAAGGAAAATTACATCCATATATATGATGTCTCTAAATTATTCCATTATTAAAAAAAAAAAAGGCAACTAGAAAGATGTATCAGTCACTGACTTGGCACTTACGTTGTGTTTGTAGTGGGACTATGCAGAAATCAGTCTTTACATATGTTTTTAAGCACAACTGACACAATTTATTACTGTTGTGCCTTTGTATTGTTCAGGTTGCAAATGTATAAAACACAAGCCATATCGCAAAAAATGTAAGAGACTAAATATGTAAGAAACGTCCCACAGTACCTGAGCAAGGCAGAGAGCAGACCTGGTGAGAGCAGCCAGGCACAGCTGAGACTTCAAGGACCCCCAGACAAGTCTCTGGTGATGAGGCAACTCTGAGTTTAAGCCTGAAAGTAGTCCATGAGTCAGGATCAACAGGGAATGTAATGCACAATCCCAGGTAGCCAGACCTTCAGGAAGTGGAAGATGCCCTGATGCTAGATCATACAAAGTTAGGAGACATGTATGCTGTGTTTGTTTTTTTCTTGTACTTTGAGAAGTCCTGTGCAAATGCAGGAAAAATAACATTTTCATTAACAAGTTCATAATTCTGTTAGCCAGCTACTGTATTATTTCCTTATAACTGCTTAACAAACCTTACTTTTGTTTTGCCTTTTTTTTTTTTTTTTTAAAAATCAGTATTATTATTATGAATAAATAGTGGAGTAGAAATTCTGAGACTTTCATAGTTGCCCCTGGCTATGGATTGTTGATAATCGTAATTATTTTGATGGCTGTATGAGCCAATATGACATTTTTGTCAAAGAGTAAATATGTTTATGTATTATCAAACTGTCTTTTTGACAAGGTGATTTTTTTTTTTTTTTTTTTTTTTTTTTTTGCCAAAGAGACATTTAAATGTGATGATAAGAAAATATATGAAATGTAACTTAAGTAGCTCTGCGTGATGGGATGTTCAAATGGAGGTACTTAGCAGACTTGTAAAAACTTTAAAAAAACCCAACTCTGCAAGCTCTTTTCAGGACCTTGATCTTGCACGATGTTTTTCTATGTATATATGTACAAAATATACATGCATACACATGCGCATGTAGTACATGTATATATACATACAAGTATTACAACCAACTCAAATAGAAGACATACCGGAGACAACTTATTTCCTACATTAGAGGTTTTTAGATCTCCCTGTTCCATTAGATTATTCTGTTATGTTTGCCACCCTTTCTTTTTTAGTATCATTTGTCATTATTTTAATTTTACTAACAATATTTTCATTTCCTTTACCTAGGAATATTATTGCTTTTAAAAAATCTTTCCACAGTAATAATTCTGTACAAATCTGTTACTTTGTGTATCCCCATTAAAACACAGTTCTCGTATAGAGAACTCATTTTTTTTTAATGAAAAGCAAGATAAAGAGTACATCTAGTAGACAACTTTGGGTAAAGGCAAGAAACAACAACAAAAAAAAAGTGTCCTAGGTAGTAAAAAACAACTGCCTTCTCTGGATTTTTTTTTTTTTTTTAATTTTTCTACTAGAAAAGTTTTACTTTTCAAGGGAAAATAACTGCACTGATCTCTTTAATATAGGCAAGAGGGTTTGGACTGATCCAGCAACAGAAGCAGTTACTTACATGAAGAAATCACATATTTAATTTATCATCTGATCTTACGAAATTTTGAGATCCATATTGATGCTGGCAGTCTGACAGCACTCTAGCACTAGTGTCTGAGTAAAACCTACTTTGGGATTGCAAGGAAGCTGTCAGCACTCTCATCTATCAATTACTCTAACAGCTGTAGTACAGAATCTTCCCAAAACCTAGGACACGTACATTTTTTTGTATTATCTGCCATTATTTGACAAAAAATCATAGAAGCTCTTTGCAGATATGCATGATTTTTAATCCTGTTGCATTAGAAGCGAGTTATATGAGTTAGGAAATAATTTTGGGAATCCTGATGTTTTCAGTTGACAGAACAAAATATTTCCCAAATATTCCTGAAATCTGAGCACATCTTCTTTATTAAATACTTAGTTTTAGGAATCTGCTCAATACTATAAAATATACTCTGGAAGTGCTCTGCAATAAAAATGTCAGTCAGAATATGTTGTTCTCTTTCATTCTGATCTTCTGAATAACATCACGTATCATCATAGGTGATACTGGTATGTGGTCTAATAGGTTGTGGCTGAAGTAGTCCATATGGTGTCTTAAAAGGAGTAGCTATGCCAGAAAGGGAATGAACTTGTTACTTTCCATGCAAGAACCTGATACTCCCCATGCAAGAAGCTCATGTTTTAATTTTAGCCAACAATGTCTGTTGAAAGGTCACTTAAACCTCTTGTGTAAAGATATTGCCTTATACTGTGGTGATATACTTGTGCAAATATAACTCAGCTGAATGAAGACTTAATTTTGCTGTATTACAGGGGTCATATAAATGGTAATGAAGGGAACATATTGTGCTCTGTTTTTCTGGAATATATCTTGGAGTTTTCACAAACAATAATGAAGATATCCCAAAAAAGGCAATTTCATATTGAAAATTAGTTCAGTAAAACAAGATCTCCTCAAGCACAAATAAAGTTAAACAAAATTAAATCGGAATGCAATTTGATGAACACTTGTCAGATAAGAAAAGGGAAAAAAAAAATATTCTTCATTTGCAGGAACTACTAAACATATGGAGAATGAGACCATTCCAGTAAATTAGCAGCTGGTTAATTCATTAAGAAGTTATCTCTTGGGTAATTGCTGAAACTGAAAATGTTGACAGCCTATTATTGAAATCTCCATAGGATGCTAATGTAGAGTTGAGGGATTTTTCTGTTAAGCTGAATGACTCCCTAGAGTCAGAGAAAAGATGAATGTTGACTGCTACCCTGTAGTTTTCCGGGAAAGCATTCTTTAACCATTAAATTATAAGAATGTAAGGAAGAAGTTTAATTTATAAAGGGCTATGTTGATATCAGCCTGACATCTAAGTTTCTGAGCAATGGGATGCTAGAAATACGTAGAGCTTTGTCTTTGAAAAGTTAAATTGGATTCTGTGTCTACTGCCAGGAATAATCACATGTATTTTTAGTTTGGTGGGGTTTTGTGGGTTTTTTTTTTTGTTTGTTTGTTTGGTTGGTTTTTTTAAGTGTATCAGTGAGGTAACTACATTATAACAATGCTAGGATTGTGCAAAATGGGCCTCTCTGCACAGGAAAGAACAGTAGTGTGAAATCCAGCTACACTCTTTATATAGCTAATTCACTTTCTTATTGTTACTCTTAGTTTTAAGCAACATTTAGCAGCCAAAGCCAGTGTGGTAGATACTGTGCAACAGAAAAAAATACTCAGGGTTTATTTATATTGTGTTATTGATACCTATCATTGCTACATGTTTCAGTTTTTTGTTCACCTGATTCTTTATATTGTTGCTATGTATCTTCTGGATTGCAGCTCTGACAGTAAACTACAATGTAGGAGTCAACTCCTTAATAGGATCACATCTGAATTTGGAATTGGAGTCCAATTTAAATTTCAATATCCGTAAGTCAAGTAGTTGTCAGAACAGAGTGTGAAAATGAATATATTTTTCTAGAAATAATGCAGTTCTTGATACTGTAATCTTCTGTAGTATTAATCTTTAGTGATCAACTCTGTCCACATTTCTTTGAACTGTAGGTCTACTCCAAAAAAAACCCCAAAATAAACAGTTACAAAGAGTATCCAGTATCACAGTATCCAGTATCCCCTCCCTTTTCTTGAACATCCACCGAATGCCTTAAATGTTTAGGAAGATGCATTATGCATTAAAAATCAACCAAACAAAATCAGTAAATTTTAATTTAAAAATATGATTAAATAATACCTAACATTGCAGTTTAAATAGAAATTTCTTGTATACCTGCATTACAGGATGATCAAGTTTGAGAGATTCTAAAAAACACCTTAAGACTTACTGCTAGAGTTTTTTTTTTCTTGTGAAGTTATTCAACCCACTGGAAAGTAATCTCCACAAGAGATCGATACTTCCCTCAGTGTCCTGATTGAGTTAGCCTTCCAAGCATAAACAGAAGGAAATAAAACTCACAGACAGGTTGCAAATCCAACTAGGCCATAAACGAGTCAACATGTCTATTAAGATGGATTGACTTTTCATCTATTTACATTTATTAATAAGTACAGATTACAAACAGGAAATTGTTAAACAAGTGGCACTAATTATGCACCACACTGCCATACAATAATCTATATTAGCATACTACTTCCTGAGACTACATTTTTGGTATTCTTGCCATGAAACAAATACAATTCTATCTTAGAGGATGTTTGACAAAACTTAACAACTTGCCAATAACAGTATTATTAGTGAATTCAATGGATAATTCAGAGTACAAGCTTCATGAGATTATATATCTTTATTTCTGTGTATAAGCATGACTATCTAAGCCTTTTCCATCTGTAATTGTTATTAGTGCATGGTTCTAAAACCTGTATTCATGGAAAAAAACCAGGAATTTAACTTGCTCTGTGGGATCTGTTTCACAACTTCATTGATAATGTTTGAAGAAAAACTGTGGCCTTGACAATCGATGGTTCTTTCCTATTCAATGACTCCACATAGGAAGGCCTTACTCTTACAATGACACAGGATACGACATCCCATCTAGTCACAATTGGTACTCTCTATACTTGTTACGTTGGGTCCAAAATCCAAAAGCCACATGTGTCTAACATGGGACTGACGAATAGACATGCTGCTCTCGCAAGGCCTTGGTAGGTAAAGGGAAAGAAGTCTTACGTAAATGGTTCTGAGCCTCAGCTCTTGACCACATGTAGGTATTCCTGGTGTTTCTGTACCACTCATACAGATAATTAGAACTATTTGGTTATCTTCTCATCTAACAGTGCTCAGTCATTCTGAACTGTCTTATCACCTGACCTGACACGGCTGCCATACAGCATTCCCAAACTTAGCATCAGACCTAATGCCTGATGTAGGAGCTGAGTCTTGTTGCATACCCTGAAGTAGGCTGTGTTCTCTTCCTTTTTAATGAAAGCTGGCTATTCTTGCTGAATGGATAGGGACAGGGATTAAATATTACATTCAATGAATTAACCAGTGAAGTGGTTTCAAATGGCTTAATTTGAATGGTGAATTATTTAGTTCCTAACAAAATGAGTAGTGAATTGGCTGTTTATATATGCTCAATTGCCATCAAAAATTCAGAATAGGATCTTGTTAATGATTGCATTTAGCAAAGCAGTGAAATATGACTTGCAAGTTGAGATGAGTAGCACATACTCAAGTTGCACATGCCCTCCTGGATGCTCCTGTGCTGAACCTACTCTGACGTAAAGGAGAGGAAAGAAAATAGAGTGGGAAGAGTGACATCTCTCAGTCACATCTGAACTGAGTGGCGTACATGAATGATGCAATTATTTCCAGCAAAATAACAACAGAAATAATAACATTATCTAGTGATTATTGCTAACAAGCTACTAACAAAACACAGTTTTTGTATTTTGCCTTATAGCTCATTATATTAAAATCTAGTATGTTCTAGATCACTGCAGGAAATTCAGCACAGAAGTAGCTTTCATGGATTACACTTAGGTATCTTGAACTTGATTGCAGGATGTTACTTTCTGGTTTGGGATTTAGCAGTTTAAGTATAGATAATATTTCTTCCATATAGCAGGATATCTTAATTTTTTATGGGGAAGAAACATTAAGAATTAATAGTCGTCTTACGACACGAAGATGATCAAATCTCTCCTGGATATTGAATTTACTGAAATATGCTAAGCTCAAAAAACTAAATAGAGGGAAAAAGTACTACTTCTGCCTTGAAAGATAAATATGATTTTAACTGTATGCCTTGTGTTTGAAATCTTGGGCTTGGATCATGCTTCTACTGAAAAAGCTTTTATAATATCTTTATATATGTTGCTGGCTTTGCTGTGAGCAGAAACACTATTGCTATCCATAAGCTACTATCAGACAATCTGTCTCCTTGCTACATGCATATAAAAACCTTTGAATGAGAAAAGCAGTCTGGCTTTTAAATGAGAGGCACTGTAATGCTTGCTTAACTGTACTCTGTAGATTATCCCTTACAGAGTGTCCTGTAGTGCAAGACTGTCAATCAGCACTTAAATGGGGACATAATTAGCTCAGAATAGCTACTCATTTTGGTTGATTATTGTTCCAAATGTTTTATCTTTAGAGAAATTATTCATGAATTATTATGGTCATCCTTTCTCTGATTTTAGGGAATGAATAATATCTGGCAAGTGACCAATCTTATGACTTTTATTCACTGATCATTCTGTAGTGCTTTATATTCCAGCAGCTCATTTCACCTTTTCTTGAAGGCGATGCTGATATATCATGGCAGGTCATTGTGAATAATCATTAAACGGTAAATGCTTTACACTTCACAGTCATCTTGAATACCTTACAGAATCACTGTCATCTCACCATGAAATGTGAAAGAAAGGCAATATATTTCCTATAAAGTACACCTTAAGTGATGTATTTTCTTGGATTTCTACCAATATGCCTGAAGATCTCTTCTAAAGGGACATTTTGATCTTCTCAATTAAGAGGGGGGAAAAATATGTTGCAGTTACATATTTAGATCTGTGTGGATCAGGTATGTAATTTCCTTAACTGGTTCCCTTGCCAAAAGCAACGTGAAATTTTTGTTGTGCAGACATAAGTTTTGAATACAGCATAACATAGCGTTATGACAACATAGGGAAAGAATAGAAGCAGATCCTGCTTTTAAAAAGTAACTCTGGTACTCTAGTTAGGGAGCATGTATTAATTAAACAGAATGTTACATTCCATCATTTAAGTAAGGGAAGCAAACAAACAAAAAAAAAAACGTGCACAAAATTCCTCAGAGCTTGGTTTGCTCTAAGCAGCTGTATGTGGAGTGTGCTCAGGTTAGCTACTTGTCCATTATGGTTTGGGTCGTGTCCTGCATTCTGAATGGGCTGTGAGCACCCACTTTTTGTTCGTTCAGCAGCTCACTCTGATCATCACTAAGAACTGTGTATTGTATATACGTATACTGATACAAATTACTTTCCTATCACATAAATTTCTTTCTATTATTTTCTATAAATATATTTATAAGTTAATATAGATACGAACTAATATAAGAAAAGAACCTAGCAGGGAAAATAAAAACATTTTTGAAATGCTAAATGCAAATAGTGAATAAAGATTTCTTGCCCAAATGATCTACTTTGATCCTACCATTTAATTGATTTTTTTATTTTTTTTTTTCCGAACTTCCTGCATTAATTAAAGTACTGGTATAAAATACTCTTTCTAGGTATTGTGCAGAACATAAGTCTGTTGCTCAGAAAAATGTAATACAGTGGCTTGGTTTTAGATACTTTTTCTCTTGAGGTGATTTCTACCAGCTAGCTAGCTGTATGTACGTGGGGTAGAAGGCGCAGGTAATGTTATGTGGACCAGAACAATGCACACAATATACAACTAGGGGTTTGCATGTCTAGTCAAACAGAACACTAATCCATTACATTTTCTTTGAAGTAAAGAAATTAAATAAGTACATAATTCCCTTGATCCAGTCTCACAAAGAGATAGTTTTATCTTCTCTGGAACTGAATAAGGATATGCAGTAAATACATTGTACTGAGATAGAAGACGAGTTGATAAAAAATGATTGGGCTGCATGCGTGACTTCGGTATTTCTTGGCTGTAGAATACACAGTGAATTCTGTGCCTTTCCATAACACTGTGCTCCAAAAGCTGAGCTTTCGTTTTCTTCTAGCCTATTTGGTTGTAGAGGAAATGTTTCTAGGCTATTCTGCCTATGGTTTGGTTTTTTGGTTTTTTTTTTGTTTGGTTTTGTTTTGTTTTTTTTTTTTCCAGAAATTCTGTCATGCATTTTAGAGCATCTCTTAAGGGGAAGGATGACTAGAAAATGTTTTCTTTCCAAAGAAAACTTCAGTGTTCTGATACTTATTTTTATTAGAACAAAAATGAGTCTTTGACAGCCTTCTGGGGGTAAGGCACCCAGGATAATTAAGAATACTGTCTAGACAATAGGGACATTGTTGATTCAGGTTTGTGCTCTAGATGATTCAGCAAAAGATCTTGAATTTGGATCTCAGGTATAAAGATGTACTAACTAAGAAGCTTTTTTTCCAACAATTTGACTTAGTCCAACTGAACAGAAAGCTTTATGTGACCAGATGTAGTGAGTCCGAGTGCAGAAATGCTTTTAAGTTACCACTTCAGTCCCAATAGCAAATTGTCTCCTTGGCTAATTTAAAATTGGGAACATGTTTTTCTCCATCGGTCCTGAGCTCACAGCAAAAGAAGTCTGACCTACATTTATCCCAGTAATATTGAAATGGCCTTTTTTTGCTGCAGTTACTGGCACACAGAGGAATAAAATGACTGTTCTTTTGAGGCAGCTTACTTTTAAATTCTGAGAGCTTCTCTTTCTCTTTTCTGCTTTTTAAAGGGCAAAGCCTCATCTAGGAATGGTTAGACAAGAAAGTTAACTTTCTATCACAATGCAAGTAGTCAAATTCACCTTTTTTTCCCTCTCACTCTTTTTTTTTTTTTTTTTTTTTTTTAATAACTGGACACAAAGGCCATTTATCAAGGACATGGAAGACCAAGTCTGACTATTCCTATGGCTTTCAATCCCTACGATTACATTCAGATGCCTTGTTAATCTAGCTTCACACCTAGGTTCCACTTAATGTTTTAAAGACTTACTTGGAATTTTACTAAATAGTCCTCATGCTGGTCTGTTCTTCAGTGTATTCACAACGTGTTCCAGATAGTCTTGTTGAAACGTGGGTATGAGGAAGCCACTGAAGACTTTCCTGCGTGTAATGCACAGATACACGTTATGCAAATTAACTGGCTATTACCACCTGGAGGACTTCTTTTGGGTTTCTACCTTTAGATTTTGGCCTGTTGCAAGCGCTTGTGTGATGATGCAATTATTTCTGTAACTTTTATTGGAGCATGTATTTTCCACTCCCAAGTGCCCCTAAAATCATATGAATTACTTAATAAAATTAATGGGAAACCTAGGTTATAAATAGTGGTGGTTTAAAGAGTTACTAGAATGAAGAGGTACAACAATTGTTTTATTTGAAATTCATGCTAGACTGTGCTTACTGGATGAAGTAGGCTTATGCAAGCTTGGTTGATTGCTAGTACATATAAAATGAATTATAAGTTGGAGAACAGGAATAGCGCAAGTCTGCATGTGAAACTAATCACTTTAGCTTGTGTTATTCCTTTAAAGTTACCTAAGGAAAGTGAAGCATGACTCTTTTCTAGTTTTAATGCAGTGTTCACATCTGTAATGTTAAAATTTGCTTAAATATAAAGGTCTGATGTGAATCTATCACAGTGTTATTCACATACTTCAACTAGGGACCGACAATGCAGAAAAAAATTGAGTACTTTATGGTTTGAGATGATTAGAGCATTATCGATCTGTTCTTTAAGTGATGGCCTAAGGGGATATGAGAAGGAAACTTGTGAAATCGGGAAAAGGCTGGTGATAGAGAATTGGATAGGTAAAGTTTGAGAAAGAATTGGACAGGTGACTGAAGAGTTTCTGTCGCTGGGAACTGGTGGAAGCTCTACAGACTGAATGTACATTTGTAAAAGCTGTACTTGTTTTTGTTATGTGAACCTGCTCTTATCTTGATGTTTCTGGTTTGGGAGAAAGAAGGCATGCCTAACTTCTTTACAGCAACAGGAATGAAGTGTAGTTTGGGGGAATGAAGGAATAGCTTGACTCCTGAAGAACAAGTACTGTGATGCAGAGAAGAAATTACCTTATATTAGAGGAGTATATATATTTTTATTGTTATTGATAACTTTTTTTTTTTATTAGGGATAAGTAAGTTGCTAGATGACACTGAACAGATATGTTACCCTGCCTGAACAGGTTGGATACACTTCAGTGGAAAGTCAATTCATAAGCATCGAGCCTGGTATCAGAAAGATGCATAGCATTTCCATGTAGGTTAAGAAACCAAATGAAATTTGGATCCAGTGGGATGGGATTTCAAACTGATCGTTTTTAGTTTGCAGGACAGGTGCGCTTCTTGAACAAAACCAAGCAAATAGTCACTTGGAACAGTCCTGCATTTAGGTCACTGGCAAAGAGGATGTTCTACACTCAGTTCTAGAAGCAGATTGTGTGTTGGTTTACAGATAATGTTGCTGCCAGAAGCACCAACCCTTATACTATATTGCCAAAAGTGTTAATTAACTGTAAGTATGCTATTCTTCCTGGTATGCAGTGCTAACTTCTGTTACCTGTACCTCAGGGAGGTTTGCCAAAAAGTCTTCTCAACGTGACCACCTGCCGGTAGTCTATTTGGAACACTGGAAGTGTCACTTAGAAGTCCGGCTTTGATGAGGAAAAACACAATGCATGGCAGGAACAGTAAGGTACTGTCAGACTGACATTAAAACTGTATTAGCTTTTGCATGGAAATCTTGATGCAATTTCTATTCAAACAATGGATGTGTTTCCCCCAGGAAACTGTGTATCCAAAATGTTTTTCATGGACCTTTGCACAGAAGTTGAAGCCATATTATGTGCTCTAAAAGCAACCAACATATTTGTGATTACTTCAAACAAAAAACATTTGGAGAGCCTGCTAAAACACAACTTTTTGTCCTTTGGGATTTAATTTGCTAAGAAACAAAACATTCCCTTGAAGATAAATAGCAAGAGGCATTGATTCTACTAGCTGGAACAAACTTCCAAATTAATTGAAAAAGGTTTCCTAAAACCACTGTAACACTTCTACCAATTAAAAATATGTTCTGATTGGAAAGTTTCATGCTGAAGAATTATAGTTACAGCACACTGAAAACTTATTAAATTAACTTTTAATTAAGCTATTTTATATCAAACTACTTTTTATCAAAGACAAATGCAGCGTTACTTCAAAGACTTCATGCTGAACAAGAAAATCATTAACATTTAAATAAAGATGTGCCATATGGTTTGGCAGAAACTGGAATACTCTCAGACGTGGGGGCCTTCTGCTTGCAGCTTCACAATTTGGAGTCCATTATAGTCCAGAAGGAAAACCAGCTTAAATCTTCAAAGAACATAGACATCGTCAAATGTATATATGTTTTGTTTTAATTCATTGAGTAACCCAGTTCTAAGTAATTATTAAGTATTTCAAATGTTAAAAGTAAAGGTAAAGATGGAGGGACAGTTAGGGTTCATTATACATGGCTGACTATGATGGAAAATAGACCATGTCAGTGTAAAATCTAAAAATTTTAGACACAGTTTCTGATCTTGGTAAAATTGAGGGTGGGAGAATCAGAAATGAAGAAGGGAAAAGATGTGTTCTTTGAGAACAGAACATTGTCTGTGAGCCAGACAATGATTCTGGGCACTGGCTTCTGTACTTCTGAATTCCAGGACATTCTTAGATAGATACTAGTGCAATGATTGATGCAAAAAATGGTGTTCATATTGTTGAGGGCTGAGCCTTTAACATTTTTCTGAATTCAAAGGATTTTTAGTCTGTGCTTAGAAGATGCAAAATGCCTGACTTTTCAAATAGGGCAATACAGACTATACCTTAGAAGCCCTTTAAATTCTCGTGAAATGTACATTATCAGGATGTGCTAGCACAATTTTAAGTGAGGGAAAGTTCTATGTAAAGAAAAAGAAATAATCACGTGCCTTGAAAAGCTTCTAAATATGATTTGTGAACATTCAGTATGTGTACTAGATGCTGAAGAGTGCTGCAAGTGCAGTACAAATGCCATAGGCAAAGCAGTTTCCTCTGCTTTCTCAATTCAGATTTCAAGATGCCTCATGCAAGTTAGTAGGCCTGGATTTTTCTGGTTTTGTTATAAATGTCCTGGCTCATTGCAGGGGCTTGGACTAGATGACCTTTAAAGGTCCCTTCCAACCCAAACCTTTCTGTGATTCTATGATATTGTCACACACACAGACACACCTCTGTGCAGGGATCATGCAAGCAAGTGGTTATTTTTGTCTTCCAGAATCTTGAAACTCCAGTTGGTAAACAAACAAAAACTTTCCTGCTTTTTAAAACAGAAGATAGTTCCTAATAATTTAGAGTTACTGCATTTTCATGATATTTTAATAAGATATTTTCATACTAACAACGATCGGAAAAGGGGTACTAAAAGCAGGTATGTTTTCCCAAAGAAATACGTATAGAAGAGGAGAAACTACTTTAAAGGACGTTATTAAGAGACCAAATCCCTGCAGAGCTGGATGTACGAATCCCAGGTGGGATTGCTATCATGAGTAAGATGCTAGATCCTCATAACGTAGACTAGAGGAAGAAATACTCAATCCTTGTTTTGTTTAGTCAAATATGATTTAGTTGCTCATAATAAATGTAGTGCAATCAAATGGGTATAGTTCATGGTCATTTTTATTTTGACTGTTTATCAGTTGTGCTACTAGGTTTTCCAGCAGTGAAAAGGTGGTTTAATCATTCTCAACCAAAATTATGTTACAAGTCTTGACCTTACTGTTGTTTCACATTCTTCTAACAACTTGACTGAAGAGAGTGGAGCTGTAATTCAATTCTTTGCATTTAAAGATTTTGGTAAGTACAGCCACAGTCGTGTATCTGTAAGCTTGTCTTAAAATGGGATATAATGGCATTGATGATCATGTACACTTAATGTCCGGTTCTTCAGAGAGTAACCTGTCTTCACAAAGGGAGAGTTAAGGAGAAAGTGTGTTTTAATTTCAATTTAAATTACAGTAGTGACTAGATTCTTTTAGAAATTGATCCTATAATGTTAGGGATTTTAATCAAACATTTCAAGATAAATCTATTATAACAGGAGCATTTCCTGTTTTGAAACTGCTTTCCAATTTTTCTGAGCAGAAATTATAAAAATGGAATTAATTATTCTGAGAAAACCTACAATTATTTTTTAATTTTTTTTTTCTTCCTGAGTATTGTTTTAAGAGCAACTTCTTTTATTGTGTGCCGTTTTTCTCATGCCAGACCTTAGATTTTTTGGAGTGCATAATTTCCTGCTGCATTAAAGAAATCATTTAACATATAGAAAAGTGAGCTGTGAGGAGATGCAGAAGCAGGTGATGTGACTAGTAGCATTTAACTTCTGGCAAGTCATATGGCAGACCTGTGATTGGGAATAGGATGGCAGTTGAGGGCCTCCAAAATAAAAGTGATAATAGTCCTCAAAAATCAAATAACTGTTTAAGGTACAGACTTACGTTACCTCACTTTTTTTTAACTTGTGCATGGCTTTGCATTTGCAGTCTTAGCTGGAGTCTGCAGAGACAGAAGTGCTGACATATAAAGATTTAAAACAATTTTGCTGTTATTTCTGAACTGTCTGGCATTTGGAAGAACTGTAGATCTTTTGAGACCGGTCTCGGGAAGTATGGGCAATTCAGATAAGCTTTGAATAAGCATCAAACATTTAGTTGCTCACGGCTTATCTTCAGCTCCAAACTCTGAAATTGTTTAGGCTTATCTGTCACAACAAAAGGGAAAGGAGGCAAGGTACTATCATGGTCAAAAATGTGTACAACCATCAATAATAATAAGCTTCTCTGTGCTCTTAGACACTTCCTGGTACCTCCACACCGAGGCTAACAGCTGAAAGTAGAGAGAACTTTGGTCTGTGTTAATTTAACAAATGCATCTGAAAAATATCAGCTCTTATCGCCGTAAGAGTTAGTGGGAGGAAAAGGTAAAATTTCAATTAACTGGAGGTAGCAATTAATTGAAATTTTGGTGCACTCTATTTTCATCCCTGCTTTTGATTGCTTCTTGGTTTCCGAATAGTTAAACATATTTAATAATAGTTATCTGTGTATTAAGCAATTATTTTGAAGAGGCCCTAAACTAAACTTTTATCTGGACAGCTCTGCTTTCACTGTAATAATGCTGAGTTGATGATTCGTTAGAAGAAAGTGCTGTAATATTTAGTTCTCAGCTAAGCTGCAGTGATGTTATTTTCATTATGCTTCTTTCTTACATAGGCTAAATTCCTGTTAAACCAAATTATGAGCCACTTTCTTTCTTTTATTTTTTGATGTACCTCTCAATTGTAGAGAATTTGTTTTAAAAAATGAAAAACACGGTATGTTCAGAGTTACTTATCAGCTTTAAAAAAAGGCAGTTTAAACAGTTCAGTGACATTTATGGTAAAACTCTGTTCTGGTTGGGTTTTTGGTTGTTTTTGATTTGTTTTGTTTTGTTTTAGTTTTTGTCTTTTCACAAAATGGTTTCCTAAATAACATGACAGGCATTTGAACTTCATAGTGTTTATTGGTACTGATGCTTTTCCATGAGTCTACTCACTGATGAGACTACATTCTTCACAGCAGTTTCACTGATGATAATTACGATGGACTCAAGCTGATTAATAATTTGTAGACATGTTTTTAGTGTTCACTAGTCTAAGACATTTTAGACCATGCTTCTGTGATGGTTGTTTTTCCACATATGTGCTGTAGAATCACAATTATGAATGGAAAACTGAGGATATTATGCTAGAGGTAAGGTTTTTTTTTCGGAGGTGCATATTTAAAGATCATTTGAAATTATATTATAGTGAATCCCTTTCTTTTATGAAATCCTCCTACATGTCTCTTGTCAAATTTCACTGTGTAAGTAACACACCGCATTTGTTACTTTCTTTCATGTTATATGGCTGCAGTGGTTCTAATTTCCATTTAATTTTATTTCTTCTTGTTTGTTTTTATTTTTCGTAGAACTTTCACTGTTGCTCTGAGCCTTATTCTTTCTTTGATACTTTGCCTCATCTTTTACATACTAGCTTAAACTCTTACGAAATCTAGGTCAACAGTCAGACTAGGGAGTCAGGAAGACAGTTAAATCCCTGTCAACAAGAACTTTTAAATCATGGTTCTGGAGAATACTTTGGAGAATAGGATGCTATATCTAATCTTCATAGATTATATCATTTATACAATTCTATTCACTAGTTTTCTACATCTCTGAAATTATAAAGGTGATTTTATTCCTATAAGGTTTTGAAACAAGGAGCTAGGGATGTTTTAATAATAAGGAACGAACCTTAAATCTTTTGAGGTTCTTAAATACAATTTTACAGCAATTTTCCAAATATTTTACACTATTTTTTTTTCTATGTAGATTAACTAGATCTATTTCACTAAGTCTAAAAAAAGCCTATTAATCATTGAAAGCAGACAGTAATATGTACTATAAGTATTTATATATAAATATATCATATATAAATGAGAAAGTCATCTGTATGTAATAAATATACTGAATATGATTAAGTTCAGTTTTGTTTAAAGAAACAAGCATGTTATTAAAAATGCATTGTTTTGCTTGCACTTGCTGTGGGAGAGTAAATTAAATCTCCATCATAAAGACAAACAGCAGTAATATATGTATTATTACTTACAGTATCAGAGGAGTTATAGCGAAGAGTCAGTGTATGAACTGCAGTATTAGCATTAACCCATCCCTCCCTCTTGCACTGTAAAAAAGGAAAAGGACAAAATGTTTGGATGTTAACTTTAAATAACATAAAGTAAGAACTTTGGGAAGTTGAATCCCTTCACTTTTTAATTCTTCATATGGTTATTTATACATTATAATTATCTCAGTCTTTCATCTTTTCTTGATTAAAATAAATAGACTAAAATGCTTCAGTCTTACAGGTTTCCCAAACCTTCAGTCACATTTGCAGTTGAAGCCTCTCAATTTCTGCGACATTTTCACTGTGGACATCAGCCACTATTCCAACAGCAAGTATATAATGGTAAATAAAGACACAACGTAGCTGTTTTATCCCTTAAATATGTAGCAAAAGCTTAGGCTTTGCACCTACTGCCTGGTCAGGTTGAGCAACTTAGGCTCATGATTCACAGGGCTCTTTTTGGTGTTACTTCGTATCAGTACAGTTTCCTATCCCTAAAGAACGTGAACTTTTATATATATTTTGATAAGACAAAATATTTTTAATATATTTTTATAAGATGATATATTTAGCTGTTAATAAAGACTAATGTTTATTCCTTGTGCTTGGTTTACCAAATATTAAAGATTGTTTTCCATCATGATTGTTCCACTACGTTAATCTCTTACCGTTTCTTTCCAGCGAGGAAGTCACTGGTCAGAGTATTGGTTTGGCTGTCATCAAGATCCAAACTTCAGGGAACTTGCTAAGCGATACCTAATTAAAAGTAATATCAAAGTCTTTAGGGACCTTAAGGAACTCATCATATCCTAAAGCAAATGTTTTACTTGAGGTATTTTTAAATCGCAATTGGTTTGTTGTATGTATTCAGATAAAATGCCAAGAGATAAGTGTTTATAGTATGACAAGTGACAGAGGTGTCATTGAGAAAGTTCTTCTAGTATAGTAGACAACTGTCAAAGACTGTGCAGCCACTCACTATTGGAAGTTTATTTCATAACTGGATCCCCTTTAAATTTAAATGCTTATATATAGTGTGGGGTTTTTTTTCTGTACACGATTATTGCAAATTAGATTTGTAGCCACTAGCGCATGTGAGTTACTTTCTCCTCTCTAGAATATAATCAAAAGCTGTGCAGACTTAGTTGAACACTTTAATAACGGGGCAAAAAGGCTAACAAATCACACGCGGCCTTAATATACAGTGGTATTAACCGATAAAACACAAGTTATAAAAGATTTTGCAAATTCAAGCTAGCGACTCCTACATTAAATTAGAATACATATTAAACAAAATTGATTTATTTATTTGAATTACACTTTTCTCATTATTGAATTCCTTTTGAACTGATTTCATCCTATTTCCAACGCTTCATGAAAATGTGATTATAAACACTGCATATTTATAACCTTTTAGTTAAAATATAATTAAGCTTGAGGAGAAAACCTCTTCTGCATAGCAAATAGAGGAACTTTAGTAGTGCTAGGAGGAGTGTAAAGTATTAAGCAGGTGACTGTATTCCAAAATCTAAAGGATCGTTATAACTGACCTATATTATTTACATTAGGAAGATTTCACCTTAATTCCACTATTTCTTGTTTGGTTAGAGAACTACTTTTAGTTGAACGCCAAGTCTTTATTGAAGCAGTACAAATGGTGAACAGTATACCGCAACTGCAATGCCAGAACTTATTCTACCCTGATTTTGTCAGGTTATTGTTAGATTATTTTTTATAAGTGCCTTCTTTTGTGGATTCATGTAGCTTCCCATACTAGCAGTTTAAAATAGTGTAAAGATGGGGGTTTTTTTGGTAAATTAAATAAATTTTACTGAAATAAGTCCCTCTCATCTTCTCTTTAGAGATTATTTCAGGTCTCTGTTTTGTCTTCTGAAGGTAATAATCAATTTACCCTAGCTAGAAGTCCTGTCAGAACCTGCTTTACTTAGAGCTTAATTGCTCTAAGGAGCATTTGAAAAAACTTCAAGGGCCCTGGTAAAAGACAATGGTATCCCGAAGAGCTCCTCTATATGCTCATTCTGTTCCTTATTTAACCTGCTCTTTGCAGGGGGATTGGACTAGATGACCTTTGAAGGTCCTTACAGCCCAAACCATTCTATGATTCAGCAGCAGATAGCTGGGAATATGATGGTGTGTTTAGAGACGAGCACAGAGCTCTAAGGTTTTTAAGCCAAGCACAGTTTTTAAGCCAAGATAAATACCTATATTAAGGAGAGATAGATATATAGGGTATATAGATAGAATATATAGGGTGTACAGAGATATCTTTTCTACTCCGCTATGACATATGGCTATTCTGGGCATGTGCACAGAGCAAAGCTTTGTATATAATAAAAATGAGAGGTAGGCTGTAGCAGGGAAAGCTGCTCAACTCGTGGCTTTTAGAACATATAAGGATTGGAGCAGCTTAATGATTTATTAATGGCATGTTATTAACTGTCTATCAGCAAGCCAGTCAGGATAGCTACAGTAGTGCACGCAAAATGTTAATGAAGACCTACAATTTTTTAAATGCTTTATAACTCCTCAAATGTTCTGGTCACACACCCACTGCTATGTGCATGCTCCTCTCACAGGCCCACACCCCTCCGCTTCTCAGGGTGCAGATTCTCCTATGTACATACATCCATGTCCTGTTAGAGCTGTGGGTGCCCCAGCTTTAGGTGTACCCAGCTGCTCCCTGAAACCTGCTAATCCATGTGCTGGTGAGAAAGGTACTGCGGTCCCATGTGCACATGCAGGTTTGGGTCCCTGGTGCTGCACCCTGCATCATCTGACCTCTATCTGGATGTCAGCTGCTTATGGCACTCGAGGGAGAGGATGCTCTGCTTGGCCTAATCGGAAGTCATGGGATCAGTGGGGAAATTTCTGCCAGTGCTAAACCGGGTTTAGACAACTGTTCTGTTATCCTTTTCTCACTCTAAGATGCCTAAGGATTGTTGCAAATTTTGATGCCTCTAACTCCATTTTGCTTTTTCAAGCCAAGGCAAGTACTCACTGGGTTTAAGTTTGCAAATAAGCATGGTTTAATTGCTGAAATAAAAATCTGTACTCTCCTGATTGAGAGTAATTTCATTTGTAAATGATCTGTAGGATGTCAAGCTCTTAAAATCATGTGTCACTACTAAACTTTTTACAGCAGAGACAGCTACGGTAGCCCTGTGGGTGTTCACCTCAGAAAGTTCAGCTTTATTCACTGTGTGAAAAGTTTAAGGAAATAATAATAACTGAACATGTCAAAGCATGACTCCATTCCAGAAAATGTCAATAAATCAGGCCACTGGGCTGTAACTAAGTGTAGCTCCCAGGGTGTTTCTTTGTAAGGGGGTGGGAGAAGGATGGGAATGGGCTGACTGAAGAATCAGAAAGCATTAGAAACATTATATGGAATTAAGCAAGAAAGGAAGTATTTGTTAAATCATAGTGTCTTTCCTCCATGGTACTTAATATCACTGTGGGAAGCAGTCTTCCTGTTTTCTTCTATGTTGTACTAAGAAATAAGATGGATACTTCCTGGAATTGTTCTTTATAATAATGACTTATTCTTAGCATTAGTAATGTGGGGTTGAACCCATAGTGTTTCAATAACCGGCATTCTTCTGCTAAATATGTCCTGCCACCTATGTGTTCTGAGAATTGAAGATATTCACTAAAATAGAAGTTATAAAGTAAATTATTTCTTTCACTTCAAAGGAGAAAGAAATCCAGAAACTTGCACCAGACGATTTATTTTATGACTAGTATAGTCTAATGCCTCAGTTGTAGAATGAGAGGTAGAAGGACTCTGAGACACACACTTTGGGTTCAGCAAGCTTTCTGCATTTAATCAGTTACAAGATTGGAGGCTTAATTAAATGAGAAATGAAACAGGTTAAGTGAAACACCAGGAGAAGCGAAAGATAGCTGTAATGTAAACACATTTAATTTCCAGTCAAAAGTTTAAGAACATTCTAAATGTTGCAATTCTGTATTCCTTAGAATAAAGGCATGACTACACATCAGTAGCAAATAATTGTCCAAGAGTATGGTGTTGCAGCAGTCAATTGCTGTTAACTTTTAGCTAATTCTATACCTGTGATGTTTTTGATTAACAAGCCTCTAAAATGTTCCCGATAGAGAGAACTGTCAGTACTGCTGACATGTATCTTGTACTTTTCTTACTCTTTGCAGTTCACTTTGAAGTAATAATATGAAAAGACTAGAAAATATATGCAGGTATGCTGGAACATGCTCTGTCACTTTTTTTTTTTCCTACTATATAACCAACATTTGAAAAAGGTTATTAATTTGTGGGAAGGCTGGCATGCTTTTGTCTCCAAAACAATTCATTTTAACCTGAGAAGACAGAATGGTTTTAGCAGCTTCCTAAAAACTATCATAACTATTACACTCTCCAGAATCTGATAAATCTAACCAATTTTTTCCTTTTGTGAGAAAACTATGTTTGCTTATGTCTATTCTTTCTTCTGCAAATCTCGAGTTGCCTTTTCTCATTTGCCTGTCATTGTTGATGTTTCAAAATTGCTTATTAAAAACGCTTTAGAAAGAAATAAATTTGTTTAAAAATCTAGGGTATAATCACAGATAATAATAGCAGGGATGTGGAAAATGCAATTTTTTTTTTCTGTTCCTTTCTAAAGTGCAGTAAATTGTTGACCTTTACTACTTAAAAAGACAAGTTTGGTTTCATTATGTACCTTGTCTCTTGATATCTTGTTGACTATCGTACATTATGAATCTTACTGGGTAACGTAGTCTGGGCTTCCTACCAAGAACAAGCTATACCTTACTACAGTTTGTTGCAATGGAGTTGTGGAAAAGTCTCTTGACAGATGTCCTGACAAAGCAGTAATGAAAAGGTCACACCACGTTTCCTGCAGCACTTACCTTGTTTCTTTAGTGGCTGCGTAGAGAAAACTAGCTCCAATTACATCTAATTAGGAACACCAAGTTCTACAATAAAGTTAAAAATCTATTGAACATCTTTATAAAAATTATTATACGTTATATTTGAAAATTCTAAAACTGTTAAATAGCATCTTGTCAACATTACTATTCAGACCCAGTCTTAAAACATTTTACCTTTTCTAAAGATCAAGGTCACAGAGCTCAACAGTTCTTGTTTTATGGGGCCTTGGGGCCATTTTGAACTATTACTACTTCAAGAATTGTTGATTGTGATTGAATACTGGAAAAAAAGCACATCATAGATATTCATAGCAAGTCTTCCTTGACAACTTTGTCAGCATATGGAATAACAAATGCCCAATATTCAGTGACAATTATGAAAACGCTTGCTTATCTTTCCCTGATAAGCCGTAAATGATTAAAGACTAATTCTAAAAATACTGCATATTTGATTAAGTACACCAATTATGTTTCTTTTGTAATAATGATCTGATTTTAGAAAGCAAAGCAAAAATAACTGATGATGTTAAAGAAAATATTTTTTATTGTTCATATAGAAAAGTAATTTGGATGAGTTTGGAACAGGCAGTTTTGAAAGGCCACAGGAGTCTACAGAAGTCTTTCAGCTGACTTAATGACTTCTGTTAGACCCATAGCTGTTAATTACATTGATAATGGGGTCATTGTTATGGCACCAGTAAAATAAGGTGCTTAATTGTGTGGTTTTACACTACTTGAAAATTGACTTCTTTATTTTGTTTTGCCTCGCACCTTTTCTGCATGAGCAGTATCAACGATGAACTTTGTTACATTCCAGCTAGCTCCATATTTTAAAATGTTTAGATAGAAAATTTGATCTGAAGTCAAGCAGGAGTTAGAAGTCACTAAGATTGTTCCTATCACATTTTCTTCTAAATGGGAAACATGGATTCTGATTGTTGCATCTGGAGAGAACCTACATACAATAAATCTTATTTTCCTTCTGCATTTTGTAACAAGAAGAGGTGAGTCAGAGTACAATAGTCTGTATTTTGTAAACCTTAATTACAGACTTGCAAAAACTGGCTCAAAACAAAAACTTTAGTAATTGCTCAACTAAATGCTTACAATTTTCTTTCCCCGTTTTGTCTTCTAGCGATTAATGTGTGATATACACAAGTGGATAATTAATAGAAGTTCTTCCTGGGCTCAACTAGCTTTTTAAGAAAAAAAACAGTCAAAATACATAGATTGAAGGAACAAAAAAACCTTTCAGTCCAACTCTAATCCTCAAAAGCCAAGTTATCAGAGTCAATATTCCTCATAGAAATTAGTCTTGTATATTCTAGTATGTTCTATACTTAATTTAGTATACGCTTAAATCCTCCCCGCTTATATCTAGTGAGAAATTATTTTATTAGTGAAAAAGCGTTCCTCTAATAACAGGGGTGACATAGCACCAGGACTGATTCATAAAGAAGCCTGCTGGAGTGGAATAGTTGTACACTCAAAAAAACCAAAGCTGGTGAAAAGAAGAAAGTGAAATGAATGCAGCTTTGCTACAGCAGCTGTCAGGACATTATTGCAGTGCTACTTCATGACTGCAGGTAGTAGGTAAGAGAAAACAATATTTCAGAAGTGGCATTCTCATGGCATGTGTAATTTGGTAAAATTTTCATTAATACTTTGTGTTATATAATGTACTTCAAAAGATAGGACATTCTTTGTATTCCAGTGCTGTAACCAATTAGTCACATACAGATTTTAAAATACAACCAAAACCTACATTTTACTGTTAAAATACAGCTACTGGCCTGGCATTTTCCTCAATATTAATGTGGTTTTAGTTTACTGTTAGTCTGTAATTAACAAATTTCTTTTTAATTTCTGAGGATCCCTTGGGGAATTTCTGGATTGGAAGACAGCTGTAGTTTTTCTGTGTTGGTAATGAAAAAGATATATTTAATTTTACTCCTGCACTTGCAGTATTTTTCAGAATGTGTTTGTATGTTATATTCTAAAACTTACATGTCTTTTAGTATTCTTTGTTAGTATCTGTAGTTATATAAATGAACTAGCCCTAGTAGCATTACAGTTCAGTATACAAATCCATGTGGCGTTGGAATCTTTCTGTGTTAATAGGGCATTATAAAATAAATATTCTCACATTATCCTAAGACAAATATACTTGAATATACATTAACTGGCTCTAAACAGTAGAGTGCCCAAGTAGCTAACTAAACTCTATTTAAACTCATTGTAAAAAATAAAAGAGAAAAATATATTACATCTGATTTTGTAAGTGGTTACCATTTAATGATATTTTCATAGGGTTTAGGAGCAAGCAAGTGTGTTAAAATATCTAATCTCACCACCAAGTGTCCTTATCAGTTTAATTTCACTAGATATTCCTTGCAGTGTGCATATTTCTTCAGCTGAAATCAAAGTCCTGTGGTTGAATTAAATAATCCTTTTGTCTTTGTATGGTTCAGCTATCCTGGTCATATTTATCAGTTGCATGAGTGATACGTAAGACAACACAAATATTTTTTCGAAGGAAATAAACTCCCGAGGAACAATATACTAATAGAAGAACTTACTCTGCACAGGATTTTGTTGGTATATGAAGTTATGCTTGTATAAAGTAATACTTTAATGGCTTGTCTATTGTTTTTTATTTTCTTAAATGGGATGGTTAAAACTGAAAGCACCTGTGGTGACTGTACAAGGAAAATCCCCAAAATTTGTAATCTGATTTTTTTTTTTCCCTAAGTAGAAAAAGATGTAGAGAATAAATTTATAATTTAGAGTTAGTGTTATACTGTCCAGCACAATATTATATGGCAGCAGTTCAAGTACTTCATCATAGTATACGTATATACGTATCATGAACCCTATGAAATTTTGATGTCCCCAGAGCCGCAGTGAATTTGAGGTAGGATTGGTCTTAGATGTCTGACTTGTATTAATAGTCACTGAACACAGAAATACCTTTAGTTTCAAAACCAAATGGTAATAAATTCTTCATACTGTAGCTGTCACTGAAAGTGGTCTCTACCAACAGAGCAGCCTCTCATTAAGGGTAATATCTGTTAGAGCTTACACTACATTTAGAATAATTCATATAGCAGTTCTGTTCCATTACTGCAGATATGTATGTGAACTGAATATCTTTGATCTTTTGCAGTGATTTAAACACAGTTGTGCTGACTTCAGAGAAGTTGTGGTGCTGAAGTCTGAAATGGATTAAGGCTTATTATTAATAGTCTTTAAAATATTTTAATGAAACCCAGATTGACTATTGTATTTTATAACCTTTTCATTTCTTAACATGTGGAAGGAGGACTACAAGTCAGTCTTCTAGTCAGACGTTATAAGTGATTAAAATAATTTCAAATAGGTCCTTCCCTCCCACCCCCTTCTTCATGTGAATGAATTCTAAGTACAGGCATGGAAGAAAAATTCAAGTATATTTGTCTTTCATTCTAATGCTTCCTGAACAGGACATTTATGGGGTGTACTTATTTGTGTGTTATCCCATTTTTCATGTCATATGACAATTTACTGCATTGTCTCAAAACAGAGGTTTTAGCAAAAGGAGCTCTTTGCTTCCTCAAATACTAATAGCTATATATTTCAGGTCATGGTGCCAATTGGATTTTAAATATGCTGGATTACAATGGAACTAATGTGGCAGTACCTGCGACATTCATGTGAACATCACATGAATTTTTAATGATCTGCAGGTTATAGTGAATGCCAAATGAATTATTAAGATAAATGTAACTATATTCCATCTTTGTGTCAAGCCAGCTGTGTGAGTAGAAAAGTAAGCATGTCCTTGACAAAAACAGTCAGAGAACTTGTAAAATCACAATGTTGCATATGCGCTGAAGGGAATGAGAGACAAGCATATTCAGTAAGCAACTGGGGGGAACTGGAAGCATGCAGGCAGGCTGCTGGTGTATTGTGTGTGTGTCTATAGGTAACAGAATGAGATAGGGAATATCACGCTAAAATGTAAACATTCCATTCCTAAAAAAGTTGATCAAAATCGGAGAGCTTATGTTATCATTTATTTGTACATCGTGAGTACACCATCGCTGCAGGGTACAGAGAACAAAATGAGAACAAGGACAATTTGTTAATGATGTTGCTAATGAATTTGTTCAGGGCAACGTTTGTTAGGGGGAAAAAGAATGGAAGCGTAGTGGTGAGGGGGTCAAGGCGCACTAGGCAGGGAAGAGGAAATACAGGCAGTGTTAGTCAGCATTACAGGAGACTGAGTGGGTGGAAGTCTGGCTCCTCTGAAAAGCTTGGAGATTTCCTATTAATTTATTTTATTCTTGGTGTTTGTTTCATAAACCCCTGCTCACTGATGTAATTGAGAAGCCTTCGCTGCAGGGTAGATTGGACTAGTCTCATGGATGAAATCCCACTCTGTTGATGCATTGTCCTCTTCCAAGCAAATGGGAGAAAAAAGATAAAAACATTTTCACTGAAGAAAACCCATTGAAACCATAAAAATGTTTTCTTGCTGTTAGTCTATTTCTGTCTATTTTATAAACTCTCATAATCTTCTTCCCACACATAATAAGGAAACTTAATGTCCAAGCAGACACTAACCTCTATTTCATCTTTGTAAGAGAGACATTTTCACTTTTATTTTTAAGTTATTTCAGTTGCTAGTAGTGTTTGGTGATTGTATGTATTTAGAACCGCTAAGGCTCTTCTGCTTTGAAATGAGCATTTGTGGAGAGTTTTGTGTATTCCAGCTCATCAAAGGAATTTCTCATTAACATATGTTGTACCTGAACCTTTGAAGATACAGTGCTTACTAGATAGGCTTTGTGTACATATTTCATTATTCATTTAATCACTTTTATGTTATATTAAACTGTTAGTCATGAAAGGATGTCTTGTAGTTTCAGATTTGAGAGGAGGATTGTTTCCAAGGAGAAATTTGGGACTTTCACTTTTTTTTTAAAAAAGAAATTTTTTAAAGAATAAAAGTTTATTTTTAATGCTTGCCTTTCCAATCTGTTTCAAAAGAGTAGTTGGAATACCAGCAATTCAGACATATATCTTGAAATATCCTTGGGGTAATCCAGTAAGCTGACTTTCCCCACTACAATGAGGTCAGAAGTTCAGCTTCCCTTGTTACTATGAGAAGAAAATTAATGACACTTATTGAGTACTTCACCAATCAAAATTGCAATAACTTTAATACTGTATTTATCAGGATAAATCTGCAATGTTAATTGTAGTGAGTGTGTACACTTTTATTTACTACATAGAGAGAAATGAGTAAAGAACATACTGCTGTTTCAGGTAAAATGTGTTAGTTAAAGAATACCCACAGCTACTCTAAATTGTTATAGCTCCTTCCGTTTTGAGAGAACAAATGTTTTGCAGATTTTGCATCGCAAACCCTGTAACATCTATTTTGCAAGCTCTTACTAATACAGCCCAAAAAAGAAAGATTGCATTTATGTTTATTCTTTTCAGATGGATGAGAGAGGTACTTTTAAAAGTTGTAACTGGAAACAGATGTGCATTAAGTGAAAATTGCTTTAACTGTAGATGTTTTATGAACTTCAGCATTTTATCTTTGCATTGAATCTTGTTCTTAACACAGAAATTTCAACCCCACCGCAAGTTTAGAAAGTTGAGTTGGTGATGCACTAGAGGATGCTACAAAGATGCACAAAAGCATTTGCCTAGCCGGTTATTGTACATACTTTATGCAGTGAATCACAAGGGAAAAATTTCTGTTTATCACTGTAGTTCTTATCCATGGTTTTGGAGGGAACTTGGAACTGAACACTTAAATTTATAGATTGTTTTAGATTTGTAGCGTATTGGTTGGTAGAATAGCTTTGTGCCTTTATTTAATTGGCTCTATCCAGTAGTCTGTCCTTACCTTGAGTTACACTGTTGCACTAAGGTTTGTTAGTATTTCTGTAAGGTGCTTTTGGCTTGTTTTTAAAGGCCACCTCTGTTAGGCATTTAATTCTAGTAACCTGAATTTATATTGGTAGTTCCTATAGAGTGCTATAGCATAGAATGTAAATGTAACATGAATAAATGTATAGCATACGTGCTATACACAATGATTAGTATTTTCTAGAGGTTTGGGTTTTTTCTTCCCCCCTCCGGCCCGCCCCTTGGTGATTTTAAAAAGACAAGAGTTTTCAGAAATGCAGAAGATTTATTCTTTGAAAGGTGTTTCCTTCAGGAATTTTTATTTAAAAATGTTTTAAAATCTTGACTCAAATGTATAGGGTTAGCCTTGTACCTTAATATTGTGTATCTGAACATCACAAGATAGCAGCAACCTAGCAGATCAGATGAAGTAGGAATGCTCTTAATAGTGAAGATACGTTGGTGACTCTCATATTATTTGGTTTTACTCTTAATCTATATTATCAGACAAGGCAATTGCCACTACTTAGGTTATAATACCTTCAAGAAACTCTCCCTTTTAAAAAATAAATTAGCACAAAATTCAATTAGACTTTTAAATTATTTGCAAGTTTATGTAAATGACCAATTTTAAAAAGAACTTTGTAATCGGACACATCACTACTCAAGTCTAACATTAAATGTTCTCTGCAAAGCTCATTATATGCAGCTTATGAAAGTGTAATTAACATATTAATTTATATGCAGACAGCCATTTAAATGCCAAAGTATTTTTATTCAGCAAACTCCTTTCCACTTCTGAATTGGTATTGGTGAAAAAGTGTGAAAGAAAACTTTATAGGGTCAGAATGAGAGGCATTCACACTCTCATGAATAACTTTTTTTTTTTTTTCTTACTGTTCTTAGCAGATGCACTTTCAGTTATCTCTGATTTTAGGATGTTCTGTATAAATAAACACAATTTTTTTTTTTAAATATCTCTGCATAACTGCTCAAAGTGAAATATATATGATTGAATAAGTTGGTTCTGGATTTAATTGGGTTTTGCAAAGTGAAAAAATTTCAGTTAAAATCTCTTTGTCTAGTCTCTTCTCCTAATCCTATACTGTAAAGGCATCTATACAGCCTAGTATTATTTCAAGAGCAGGCTTAAGGCATGAACATCAGAATAAAATGAACCTGAAGTAGATCCTGTGGTGTATTCGATCCCTTTTTTAATCAAAGCTATAAATGAAAATGCTGAGAGTGGACTCCGAATGGAAAGGAGAAAGTAGTGGGATAAAGGACAGAATTCTTATGTAAAGAAAAGTATAATATCTTTCTATATCAAATTTAGTGATTATTGTTAGTATAGATCATACAAAAATGAAGAGGGAAGCTATGCTAAACTTCTGACTAATAATGAAGCAAAAATAACTCTATCTGAGACTTGTGGTATCATATGAAATGAATATATACAGTATTTTCAACTAGTTAATTATAATTAGCTTAAGTCATATATTTAGACAGATCATAAGACAGACAAATAGAGGGAGATAGTGGACTCAAATATTCATGAATTTTAAACCTCAAGTCTGTATATATTTGCACACAGATTTGTTCACATTTCTAGTTTGTAATATGAAAAACAACACTTCAAAAGTTTCAGTATTCATAAAAATCCAAATATTTTACCCTAAAATAGGGGTCAGAACATGAAAACCAATCAAAAAACCCAATGTGCTTGGACTTTCCCTCTGTAACCCTTCCAAGAAAAGGAAGTACACTTATCTCAGACATTGGTAGCCTTATTTTTGTGTTTATATAAGGCATTGTTGTTTGAAATCATTTGTCATTTTCTTTTTGCTTTTAGCTTGAGTGACAGGGATATTTTTTTTCTGAGTGATTAGCAAACATTCTCTTTATTTCTTGTTTTTTAACATGCATGAAAAAGCAAATTTTAAGGCACCTTTCCAGAGACTTAAACAACCAGACAGTTATTTGAGTATTTTATCTTTTTTTCCTATTTTCCCTTTGACATTTGGTTTCTTGTCACTATTGAGAATATAAGACTTTTTGATACAATTCTTAATAAAGTATTTTTTTCCCCCCACAATCTTCCTTGTTGCTTCTGTAGACTACAGGTTTATACTTAATTTCAACCTGATGCATTAATTTTCCAGAAATTTCACATGCATGTAATAGAGGTGTAGGAAGAGGAACAGGAAACCATATTTTCTAAATTTAAATTGTAAAATTAAACATTTTAAGGATTTGAATAAGGTATTAAGGACAAAATGATTTTTAAAAATATATTTCTTTTATTGTAGTTTTCGTAACAAGGATAACTGCACAATGTGCTTGCAAAGTCCTATATTTAAAGATGAAAATTCTATTGTTGAACGTATGTATTTGAATTGCCAGAAGCTTCTGTTAAACTGTGACTAAAAGTGAGGATGGAAATATCATCCTATCTTTTTTTGTGATTGTTCTTTTAGCCAATACTTTTCCAGTTTCACACCACAGGCTTGTTTGGGCTGCAAGGGACCATTAAAGGCCACCCAGTCCAGCGCCACTGCAAGGAGCAGGGACATCTCCAACCAGATCAGGTTGCTCAGAGCCCCATCCAACCTGGCCTGGAATGTTTCCAGGGATGGGGCATCCACCACCTCTCTGGGCAACCTGGGCCAGTGTTCCAGGTTGATTAGTCCTAGTAGAAATATTTAGCTTTGAATAAAGGCAGGAGTTGCATGCAATTTAAAATAACATTCCTGGAGCTAATGGGAGACAAATATCTGTGAATAACCACTGACATCAATTAACCATAGGCAGCAACATTCTTAAATGTATAGTTTTAAATTATCCAAGAACTATTTAACAGGTGTTTATGCAGCTTTTTTTTTTTTCCTTTGGTGAGTAGCTCTGGACTAAAGAATTACAGTTCTAATCATTATTTCTCCCAGAAAGCCACTGCATTTGGTAACAAGTGCATGCAGAATTGTCTGTTACTTATCTGAGAGTTTGTGTGTGGCATTCCTAATATGCACGCATCAATTTTCATACATACTAAACATCTGCATTTCAGTTTTTCCCGACTATAAGAACTGTCTTTTAAAAAATTATTTTAGTATTTTCGTCATTTGAAAAACAAACAAACAAAAAAACCTTGGAAATTTCAGTAACATACTTCTTGAAGAAAAGACATCTAATATTTAGCTATCAAATCACTTTGCAATACATGGCAGATGTCGACTTATAAAATCCCCTTTATAACATTTTATTTATAAAATTGCAGGCATAAAAATACCTGCTGCTGCTATGTAATTTTCAAAAAGTTTCTTAACTGCCATGTGAGCTAGAAACTGAAGATTGCACTCATTTGGACATTGCGAAGAAGTGGTTGTTTACTATACTTACTCTGTCTATGCCTGAGTCTAATTTAAAAACAGTGTCTAGTTTCTTTTCTGATTCTTCACTTTACCCACATCTCTGTGCAGTGTTCACAAGCAAGTGTATTGTTTTGTTTGTGTACATTAAGTAGTGAAGTTAATGTTTTGATTTAAATGGAAATTGGCAAATTCAATTATTGAATCATCTTTTATCTTCTAAAGTTTCATGTATAATTTTCTGTGCAGGGTATTTCCATATGTTTAGGGTAGTATGTGGAAAAATTAAAATATTTTAATAAGCGTAATAGCATCTCCAACCCCTCCAACCCTAACTTGAATAAACAAGCAGTGAGGAAAATTCTTAGAGTGAATATTGTGCCAAATGTAGCTACTGAAAACCAGAAGTTGCAGGAAGTTCAGCTCTTAAATGTTTTTTTGAAACTTACCCAAGTAAACCTTAAATTTAGATGTCATACTTATTTTTTAAACTGTATGGTTTTTTCTGCCACTTTCTAAAAGGACAAATTACTGACTTTGAGGACCTAGTGAGAGCATTGTTATAA
>WHYT01017180.1:486568-545830 GCA_009806455.1 Tetrax tetrax | reverse complement strand
AATCCTACAGCAAACCTGTCCTGGGGACTAATGGATGAGCCCCTCTCTGCAGAAGGTCTGGTGATGCTAACTCAGCCACGTTGTTTGTTTGTATTACAAAAAAAAAAAAAAAAAGAAAAAGCAGGGCATTATTTTAACTGCCGGTACAATGTTAGAAAATGCTGTGTCCTCTGGGGAAGGAGGGTGAGCAGGGTTATGGTGATCCCTGTGGACAGGGATTGCAGCTTGGACTGTCCTGATACTTGCACTCTGTTTCTGCCCCATGTCACATGCTTGGGTTTTGCATGGGACAGGCTCCGAACACAAGCTGAGATTTCAAGAAGTTTAAGAATCTCACTGCTAATACAGATGCTAACACAGACTGCTCCTGCAATTCCAGGCACTGGCTTATGCACCTCATGGTTTGTCTTGAGGAGAAAATCTCATAGGTGGAAAGATGTACTCAGCTTTGAACCTACAACTCCATGCTGAGGATCTGCAAATATTTCAATGAATGGGGAACTGACATGAGAAAAAAATCAATAATATGTTTCAAGACCTCCAAAAGATCTGAGACCTAGCTTTAAGACTCAAAATGGTTGATCTAGGAATTTGGGTAGATCTGCAAATGGATCAGGCTGAGGACTAGGTCCTTGTAGACCATCCTCTTCATGTTGATTTTCAGCCCACTTCAGTAATTTTTTTTTTTTACCATTTTGGTTTGTTGGTTTTGGTTTGTTTTTGTTTTTTTTTTTCCTGGAAAGACTTAATTTTCTCTCCATTTTTAATGTAATTTCTCAGCCTTAAGAAGACATTGGATGTCCACCATACAGCAGCCTTCTGAGGTGTAAAGTTACCTGCATATCATGTATGTATTTAAATCATCCATGAAAACACAACCCTCTCTCCCCAGTAGTAATAATAAAAAAACAGAACCAATTTGTTTACTTAGGAAAAAAATACATATGGGACAATCATTTAATCAGAGCAAAGAATGCAAGCATGGTTTCTGCATTGCAGTTATACAAAAACCATGCAATGTTGCCAAGTGCATTCCCAAACACTGATACAGGATGGACACTGGTCTTCTGAACTCTACCGAGTTTTTATTTATTTTTTTTTTTTAAGTGATCTTGTCAAATAAACCATCCACTGCAAGTGAAACCTAATCTTTCTTTCTTTCCACATCCTACTCCTGCATTCCCATCCTTTCATCCTGAATGGTGATGTCCAGCCCCACTCCCTTCTTGCAATATATGTTATTTTCCCCTCAAAAGTCTAAATGTGGGCACTGCTCAGTTACTTGGAGAAGCTCCACCAGCACCAGGAGCCATGTAAATTCCACAGAGAAACACATGAATCCCAGTGAAATGAGAAACCAAATGCTAAGAAATTTTCTCTGCCTCCTCGTTCCCTTTTCTGCCCCAGCAGCCTCGCTACCCCTACGTCCCCTTTCCCCTTCCCTCCCTCCAATTCCACCCCTTGCCCCATCCCTCTCGCCAACCTCTCCTTCCCACCAACAGTTTGGTAGGGTTTCACCAAAACAGGTAAGTGGAACACTTCACATCCAATCCCTGAAAGAGGCCATGGCACAGAGGAGTTTATTGTATCATAAATTAGAATGTGAAAAGCTAATACATTTTATACATTTGTCAGAGAGAGAGGAGGAAAAAATCTTGCTGCTGGGTTCCTCCTAGCAAATCTGTCACGTTGGGAAGAGACTGCTGAAATAGAAGTATTTACAGACAGATAGAGCCCTGGTGCAGAATAGCAAAGCTGGCTGCTGGACGCTTCAGGGCTGCATCAGGAGCCAAGATAGAGTCCTCAAGCCAAACCGCACACCACCCCACCGTAAGCACCTCAGCTCTTCTGGTGCAGGGCTGAAATAACGCGAAGTGGAGAGCTGTGGGAAGCTGTCTGTGACTACTGCGGCTTTCCAGAGCTCAGGGCTCAGGGGACTCTGCTGGTGTTTGCATTGTAAGTCTTAATTTACCTGGTGCTGCATTACTGAAGAAAGGGGGGGAAAAAAGGCAGATCCCAGATAGGATAATATAGAGGAATTTCCTGGGAAATCGGTTCTACCTGCTGGGTCCTCAGCCCCTTGGCTGTCTTGCTCCGTGCTCTTTCCAGGTGGATGGTCCCATTTGAGCAGAGCTTTTCCCCGGTCCTGGTGCACATCCAGTCCCTGCTGCATCGCTTTTCTGCAGCCTGAAGGCTGGAGCTGCCTGGCACATCCAGGGATGATGGCTTTCATATCTCTCCTTCCACAATTCAGAACTCAAGTCAGGAAGGCATTTCCCAGACATAATCTCCCTTGAAATAGTCAGCAAGTCAGACTTAATTAAGATAAAGAACAGCAAAAAGCAACCATAATTAAAACTTCAGAGTTGCCTGCACAGATGAGAAAGTAAAAGGAGCTGGGTGCTGGAAGGAGCATTGTGTCTGAAGTTGGCATTCACCCACAGCCAAGTTTTTATCCAGAAGGATGTAACATGGAAGATGGCAGCAGCAGTGCCTGACAAGTTTAGTTGAAATTCCACACAAATAAATGACTGTATTCGATGCTTGCTCTAGCCCTTGTGCAGCTGCTGAACTGGTTAGTGAAATGCAACGGCTGCTGGTTTGGTTATGTTTTCACCCCCCCAGCCCTTGGGACACAGCTGGCGGCAGACCCTTGCTTTTGGGACCATCTCTGTAGGGGCAGAGGTGCACTTGAAGACAGCTTTGACAGAAGGACGGGTTGTGACAGGAACAGCCATGGATATCCATCCAACCTACTATCCTGTCCTGGCAGGTTTTCAGATCTATGCTACTGGCATCCAGATCTCTTCCCCTCAAAGCAGCCCCATTTTCAGAGAATTTTGGTCTCTCTACCTTTCAAACTCCTTCCTTTGTCCCGCCTCCCCAGTCCCTTTGCTCCACGTGGGAGAACAAACATTTGTGGTCCCAGAGCACGGGGCAGACACCAGAACACACAGCTGTGGAGAGGAGCCAGTCCAGTCTGCTGAGCTGTGCTTCACCACAGCTTGGATCCATCCATCACCGGAGCTTTGCTCGACTCCCAGAGTTTTGTCCCGTGCTCCTAGCCAGGGACTCATGGAAGCTGCCAGAGAAAACCCTCCAGATTAATTCCACTCTCCTCCTCTCTCTTTTTAGAAACTTTTAATTAGTCCCCAACTCAGTACCATTATTAGTATTTGTTATTAAGTATTAAAATTGCTCACCTCCAACTCCCTCTCCCCCTGCTTCCCTCTTCCAGCCCTTTGTTTTAATTGTTATATTTTTTCATCAGTGATCAGCCAAGCTTCCCTAATGATCTAGACTCATTTAAAGGGTTTATAACTCCGGCACAAAACTCCAATAAAAAAGCGGCAGACTTGCTGGGAACCTCCTGGGGCTATTCAGCAGCTAGGAACACAAACTCATTTACTATTTGCCTGTTCCCCCCTTTCCCCAGACACCATCACCCATTCTGTCAAAATATCCTCCCTCTCCACACACAGAAAGCCCTCGCTTTTCCTTTTCCACATCTTCTCCCGCCCCCTCTCAATTCATTTTCCCTGAGGATCAAGGCAAGGGAACTGGAAAAAGCCTTGATGAGGCACGTGGTGGAGTTAACAGCAAATAGAATAAACCCATAGTTTCTTCCAGTTTTTTCCCTGCCAATGCCAGCATTCCCTTCTCTTCTCAAGAGGAAAAATAAAAAGCACCACGGTGAGACTGAGGAAAGAAATGATCTGCTTGTATTTCTCCTTGAGTATATTTAGTAGCTGCAAGTTACCCCACTGGAGATCTTAAAAGCCTTTTTCTACATATCTGCAAGTCAGCACTGTCTCTTCCTCGTCGCTTTTTTCACTTTGCAATAGGTATAGATTTACACACCAGACCAAGGGTTGCTTGGCAAGCTCTCGGTGTCTTGGCCCAGCTCCCCGGTAAGTACAGATGTTGCTGCCGAACCCGTCTTCAGCCTTGTGCACAGCCAGAAGTAAATTCATGGGGATGCAAACAGGAGAGCAAGCTGCTCTCCATGGCCATGGACACACTTGTGCTAGGGTCTAACCTGACCCACTGGGCCTCTTGCCCATGGCCCTGGGCAATTAGCCAGCTTTAGGGGCAAGCCAGGGGGATTTGTCTTTCCTCCAGCAATCTCCTTGTACCAAGCTTTTTGAGGGAAGTCTCACAAAAGCTGTTCCCTCCGCATGTGCACTCAAAACCCTTATGAAATACAGAGGAAGAAAGGGAGCATGAATGGGAAAAAGGAAAGCAGTTAAGCTGGGCAAGCGTGGAGGAAGCTGGCTTGCACAGGGTGGATTTATGTCACCTGCCTCTAGACATCTGCCACGCGGATACTTGCCTCTGAGTGAGTCACTCTGGGCTCCTCACTGCATAAGCAACAGGGAAAAGAAGCACTTTTAACATCCTGGTTATCCTGCCCTTGTAACCCAGGTGAATGTTGACCCTTTCACTCAGAAAACCCCAGTTCTTCCAGCTGGTACATTTGCCAAAGCTTTCCATTTCGAAATTATGGAGCAAGTGATGCGATGAAATGGTCTTGCTTTGAAGTCACTGTTACTCCCAGAAATGTGCAGGACTACATTACAACTGCAGTGACCATCTGAGTCACAATTGCATGGATACAACCTACAAGCAGTCTTGTGCTCACATGAAAGTGGCTCAGCTGAAAGGCCCATCAGTGTGTTCAGTCATCTTCAAAAAGCCAGAATGATTTGGTGGGAATAAACAGTTGAAGCTCTTAATTTAGTCATTTGGAAAGGACAGCTTCCCAAGGAACTTTAGCACTGTCCTCCCTAGTGTGCCTGCTGGATTCCTCCGAGAGATGATTTCTGGAGCCGGTTGAGCTACTTTGACACAGATTCATCAGCAGCAATTTGACTTTTGAAGAGAGAGATAAATAGCAAAACAAACCAAGACAAAACAAACCACTACAGTGTTGCATAAAAGTTGGAAAAAAATCAATGTTTTGGGGTGTTTAAGCAATGCTAGAAGGTTTTAAACTTGGGCTGCAAGTGCTGTACACTAAGCAGGGTCTATGGAGGATGCCTGCAATTAGAGAACTGGTTGGAAATACAAAGCTGTCTTCTCCTTGTTTCCAGCTGCTACATTTAATTAAAAGAAAGCTAAACAATCCATTACATTAAAATACTTTCTGAACATTACTTTTCCACATAGGCAATTGCAATGGTTGCCACAGGGATGTTATCTGACCACAGATTGGAAAGGAGATAATCATCCTCAAAATTATTCCATTCTTGCTTGAAATATCACCCAGACGACTTGGGCAGGAGTCACTCCCCACTGTGTGAGGGATGATGGAAACTGATGAGGATTTACCGGGCTTGTGAGGGGTGTTAATGAACACTAACCTCAACTTCATGTCGTTTGTTCCTGCATCATGTCGCATGATGATGAAGATGCCAAATCACTGTAATGTTCTGGCAACCAAAAGGGACTTCTTTCATGCTTCCCCCCCTTTGGCTGGGTCACCTTCACCATTGAATCTGCAGTGAATAAAGTCATACCATAAGACAGTCCCGACCTCATTTGTCTCCTGAGAGTTTCTAACCCATACCAAGCAGCCCATATACGTCGTTTCAGCATGGACATTACCATGGGTCTCTAACTCGTCAGGCTGCAGAGCAGATTTGCCTTCTTTGCAACTCTTTGCCATTTTTAAAATGTTCAGCTCTCAAAGTAACTACCCAAACATGATTGGCTTGTGACAAAAATCAGCCTGGATTGACTTCAGGAGCAGAACTGAACAAAACCAACGTACTGGCTCAATTCTGCTCCCTCTGTTACAGCTATGCCCTTATTTTCTGCACTCTGCACCATTTTCCCTCTGAGAAAATTGTTGCCAAGTGGCTATTTTGAACATGGTTGAGTGCAGATTGTTAAAGGAGAGACAGGCTTCTGCTTCTGTCTTGCAGACTATTTTTGCTTTATTCCCCACTTCAGAAAAAAAACACTCAGAGGGTAAATAGCTGTTTATTGTTTGTGCATAATGCATTATGGTATGAAATTGTATTTTCTTCCTTCATTTACAGCATTTGCACCTCATTCTATGATGACCTCACAGCAGCACATGGACCTTTATGAACAATAAGCTGCATTACTGTCATTCTCTCTCTTTGCTGGCCTTCCAGAAGTGAAATGCCGTTGGCTTTGGTGTGTTTGGTACACAGTGGGAAATGTCTTCACGGGTTGAAACCAGTGCAGTAGTTTCTGTCTACCTCACATTTCCCCTATTTGAAGCCTATAAACTTCTGGACTGGATTTTCAGTTATCAACATCCTCTTAACCCAAGTGGCATTAGCGAAGTCATTCAGTGCTCTCATCCAGACAGGTGTCTTACTCAAATACCAGACATCCTATGAATTGTCCCACTCACTGTCTAAATTTGAAAGCACGGGGACTATGAGACTGGAATCACAGATTGTGTTGATGGTCATCAGAAAGGGGTATTATTAGAGGAGGAAGAAGGAAGCTCAGGTTGTGGCTGCACATTATCACGGTCATAGTAAGCACCAAGCTTTTGGTTTTACAAGAAAAAACATGAAGCATTACCAAATAATCACTCACATGGACAGCAGTCAATTCCTATAGCTCACATCTTCGTACAAAGAAGTGAATGCTACAATTTTACAAACAAGAAAAACATACCTAACATTGAGGACTAATTCTTTACAAAAGAACTGGAAGTTAACCCAGAAGGCAGAGGATCAACCATCAAACATCTGTTTGTTTTTTTTTTTTTCTCTCTGCCCATCTTTAAGCCTCTCCCAGCAATATAAGCTAGCCCTCCTCAAAGTTTTCAGCCTCTTCTTAAATTCCAATGGTCATCGTACTTGGCTGTGTTTGTACCTGCAGTTCCCTTATAGCACCGGGCAAAGATGGATTGGAAAGAATGACAGTTTTTAAGCCCTGCAGTCAGGTCCTCAGTGTTCTCAGCATCTGACTCTAGCCTGCAGAGGTGTGAATCAAAGTCTGGTTTCCCATGTGGTCATACCAGATGGTTGGCTCAAAACCCATTATTTCTTTATAGTGAAACTCACTAGACACAGACAGTAACCATAAGATATATTGGAAACTTGAATCGCGTATAATTTAGACTGCCAACACCCATGCAAAAGATACTTCACCCTACTGCTTATGTCAGCTCTTCGAGGATGGTTTCTCTGCTGAATATCTCCTGAAACATTTCAAGGCAATGATAAAAATAAATTCTTGCAGTTAGCCTGCATCTCCTCATTCTAAAAGATCTTGTTGTTACTTCTGAACTTTGATTGTCAAATTACATTCAAGGATCATTTCACATGCCCTAATAGACAGCACCACTTCCAAGGAATGCTTGAAAACAGCTATGCAGAACAACGGATCACATGCTAATGTTCTTTTATTGTCTGTGGGGTATTGCAGTGTGTTCTGGAATCTATCAGGGGTGGAGGTCTCCAACATTTCTACAAAATGATTAGGAACGCTGAGTAAGTTTCTGCAGTGGTGAAATTATGAAGGGAGCACTGGAGATAACATTATTCAGTAAAACAAATAAAAATTTAGAAAGGAGACAGTGTATTGAAAACAATCATATGCTTAGAAAAACCTGGCACTGTATATTTAGTGACCACAAGAGGTCAGGATATCAGTTTTCCATTGCATCTTAAAAGCAACAACTCTAAGAGCCTGCAGCCAGAATATTATTTTAGGTATGATTGTTCAGTTAGGAAATGTCATCTTTACACATTCCTCGCCAGCATCTCTGTATGTGCCTTCAGCACCAGGGGTTACAGCAGGAGTGACAGTTCTCCTTTCTCTGCACCTGCTTCCAGCTGTATAATAGCCAGGTTTGTCTTTCTTCATGTTCTAGGTCCTGCTCCTCTGTTGGCAGGGCTACAACAGCGTTATATTTTTTACTAAAAGCCACAATCAACACTTCCACTTCCCTGGCACAATGAAACTCCGTTCATTAAGAATAAACCATGCTGGTGACAAAACTGTCTCAGGTGTGACCGAACATCATAGAGCTTCTTCCTACAGAAACTGTTACGCACCACAAGCCTCCCTTTTCTCCCTTTTCTCCCTTTTCTCCCTTCCAAATGCACTTCTCCAGCATGAATAAAGGTCAGCATGTGAGAGCACAAATGCATTACATATTTCAACTACAAATTCAGACATTTCAGTACCAATGCAGTTCTCCATCTGTGAGGGGTCTGCACTAGAAAGACGGAGGAAAAAGGAGCTATATAAAATACTAATATATTTGAAATGTATATATCATTTATATAATTATAGAAACTATATAAAATCCTACACACCTGCCCTCTGAGAATCACTTTCTCTAGCACCTCTTTTTATTAATGTACTTTTTTCTAGAGAGTGTCCTGCCCAGGCACTAACTGGGCTTGACCCAGTTTGGTGTTTAAAAACACGTGAGATTACTGCCAGTGTTCTTAGGCGATGAATTTTTCATGCACAGGCTTGTTTCATTGGATAGTCCAACCTCGGTCCCCATCTCTGGCTGCAGCATGCCCTCTTTAGCAGGTCCTGCTTTGTAAAATTGCATTTCTTTGTGTACTCTGCATGCTGCCAAGAAATGCCTTTTTTTTTTTCTTAAGTTAAAGTTATTATGCTACTTCTAGTATAATACCTCTAAATACCGAGTCCGTGCGAGGGAATTTTAACTTGATTAATCTGACAGAAATGAAAAACTATTCAAAGCTTGAGATGACTGTAAAGTTTAGTGTCACGGCTTTTTCAATAGAAAAAAAAAAAAGGGTTCTCAACAAAATTTCATTTGAACACTTGAAGTTATTTATTTCCTTTAAAGAAAAGTGTTAGGCATGTTTTAAAGACACAGTAGCAACTGACCTAACTAACAGTTCTGCTCAGTGTTGGGGGCTACATGGGGCAGAAAGAGGAGCAGGAGTGATGGAGAGTGTTCTCCTTGCTTAAGTGGGGCACTGGGTGTCTGTTCCCACCGCATGTTTGCTCATGGCTGAAATGGAAATGTCATTTTCTAAATTTCAACTAAAAGACTGCCATCGTTTTTGGGACTATTACCTGCAGAGGAAAATGGGAAGGAGAAGCTGACTGTGATGCAGAGATCTCAACTGGCTGAGATCATTCCTTTGCTTGTTCAAAACCATTACATCTGAATTAAAGACATTTTGGGGATGCACTTCGTTCTAAAACTCTTTTTCTTTTTTTTTATTTGCACATCTGGAGGTGAAAGGAAGCAGGATCTGCCAGAGTTAAGCTATGCCAGTGCTCAGAAGGGTGGCCCCAGGACAGCCTTAGGCCAGTTGTCTAGGGAGACAACTGATCCGGAAATTTGAGGGCCATTTTCAGAACTATGCTGTGATCTGGTGGAGTCTTAGCACCTTTTTCTCCTTGAAGGACCAAGGTGGAGTGCGAGTGTTGTTTTCACTTCTCAGCAGCAGCTGGGATAAATGGGCTGAAGCTTCCCTCCACTTTTTGCTCCAATAGTCATGTATCAGGTTTTCCACAACTGAACCAAAACCCATGATTCATAATCAGTTTCGTTTGCGAAATGTTCTCCTAATTGATCAGACAGAGACCAATTTCAGTGTGGGAAACTGAACTCTGAGAAAATTAATTACCCGCCAGGCTAAACCCATTTCCTTTGGCCCAAGTACAGCTTATTGTATGTTACTGAGAGATGACCTCGCTGGCGAGAGAAAGGCGATGCTATAATTCTTTCTAGGACACGCTACGTTGGAAGCAGATAAAGTGCTGCTGGCTGAGGGCACTGGCTATGTAGAGTGGGGAGCCAGCATGGGGAAAGGGGCAGTAAATACACAGCAAAAGGCCCCGAGGGAGAAGAGATAAGAGAAAGTAGAATATATACACATTTTAAAATCCCAGAGTCTCCCAGGGATTAGTCACCTCAGAGTTTGCCCTTGGGGACCAGGGGTTTTAGCATTTGCTATGCATATCTGGTGCTGGTTTTACACCTGTGAGATAGGGAGGAATGTCACAGACCCCGGGGCAAAAGGCAGAGATGGAGAGATTTTTTTTTTTGCTGTGGTGCTCTGGTAATGAGGCTAAGGCACTTCGCAAGGCTCCACGGCCGTGGGGCGGGAAGGCTGAGAATAAACGCCATAACTGAGCAGAAAGCATCAGGGGGTAAAAGTAGGCTTGCTTTCCTCCTTTAGGCTGAAGATGTACAGAAGATCCAGGGACTCAGAGGTGGCTCCAAATGAGCAGGAGCAAGTACGGTGCACACTGATGCAGCACAGCCCGTCCAGCCGCACGACATGGAAATTGCTGCTCGTACGCCTGGCTGCCCTTCCCTCCAGTCACCAGGGCCCCTGACGCTGGGATATCAAACTCAAAGCCCTCCAAGACAGGAGGTGTTACAGATTTTTTAATTAAAGTCAATTGGGTAATGAAAGTAGCAGGAGTATGTTCTCGCTCTATGAATGGATAAATTAAAGCTCACAGCAAAGATGACAGACACACGGAGACTGCGAGGAGAGCAGATTTTAGATGGAAATCCTAATGACTGCCATCTTTAAGCTAATGACATCCTGCCCACACGACGCTGCCAGCTTCCAGGCTGGCAAAATAACTGCAAAAGGAACATGGATCCCCTTCTTTTTACACTGTGGCTTCAAGAGAAAAAAAAACATTAGTATTACAGGATACTGAGGCCTGCAATCCCCTGACAGTAAGAGCCAGCGACTCCCCAGCTGCTCCAGGTTAATAGAAATACTTCCTTGGCCAGACCCCAGCACACAACAAAATAGGATTTATATCCACAGTAAAGCTAATCAAAGAAAAAGGACAAAGGTTTATCAGCAGCCAGAACTTTTTGGAAGCAAAGAAGTTAGTGATGTCTGGGTCAACAACGCTCTCCCGCCTCAGAGAGCCCTCAATGCAGATTGCTTGGGGAATACCTTAACTTGATGAAAAGTTTTAACCCTTTGACTTTTGAAAGGATAGGATTTAGATTCAGGTGTATTTATTGGAAAACCTCAAATTCAAACAAAATAATCTCTCTGTTGCTGCTCGCCTTTTATCAGCATCTGTGTGGATGTGCTCAGGAGCTCTGTGTAAATGCAAGGTACTTAAGAAACAAAGGTTGAGCAGAATGACCTCTTCAAATGCAGATGTTCTTTAAAGCCCTGGGGTTCAAGGATCACAAAGCTGGGTTAAGGCTCCTAGCCTGCTTTCCTCCTCTATCCAGCTTTTTCTTGCTCCAAGAAAGAGGATGACATAACTGAGAATCAGGCTCAGCATATTTCTCAGAGGAAAATACAATCCTACAGCAATTCCTAAGGGTACACTGGAATTTTCTTCCTAAGACAGGATGTTCCCTTTCACATACCCTGCATCAGAGACCTCAAACCCCACCAGAGTTCCCAAAACCCCAAATGCTCCAGGGCTCCATCTCCCCAACAGGTCAGTTAGGAGTGGGTGATAGGTTACTATGGAAGAGGGAGGGAAACCTGTGTGTGAGTAGTGAAGAGGTATGGAAATAAACACGTAACAAAGAAAATTGAAAAAAATTCCACCAGATTAGTAATATTAAGATAATAGCTATTCTATTTAGGAGCTCTTATTTTGACTGTGACACAGGCCACATGTAATATAACTGGAAATCAAAGTGTATGGAAGCTTATCTATTGGTGTTTATGGCTACTGTTAGTTTCTGATATATCCTGATAGTCTACTACATAAACACCTCACTATCTACCTCTTAAACCGGATTTCACAACTCCTTGCATCTCTTGCAGCAGGAATATTTTTCTTTTTTTTTTAAACCTGTTAGTGCATTTGAGTCGACTCTTCTCCTTCTGTGCATACAATAGGAATACTTCAAAAGTCAGAGTCCTCTGAACTGAAATACCAGTTTTGATGTGGGCAAATCCCAGTTACATCATGGCTGTGAATCCATCCTTTTGTAGGCAACTTTGTGTGTCTACGTAAGTACAAAATCACCCAAGAGAATACTGGTGAGTTACAGCAGTTTAGTACGCTACTACCCATCAGCAGAGCTACCGTGACAAGGATTCTGTCCTGGATAAATTGCAAACCATATTGCTTGGCTTCAGCTCTCCTTTTCTACGTTTCTCTGCCCCTCAACTTTTCTATTTTTCAATAGGAGAAGAAAAATAAGAAAAAATAAAACATTTTTTAAGCTTTCTTGAAAAAGACAAAAGATTCTCGTTAATTTTAATGTCTAGAAAAGACTGATTAAAGATCAACATGCACTTACTGAAAAGAAGTTCAGGGGAGCAGTTTGAAGTGAATAGTGACTCTTCTGGAGAACTTTGTTGGTCCAAGTGCAGCTCACCGGGCCATTCATCCAGTGCCCACTGAGGGGGAAAGGAGATGAGATATTATTCCATTATAGTCTGGAATTTATAATTCATACAATGCCAAAGAAATAATGATAAATTACTGAATTGTTCATAAAGGCCATTCTTCATGCTTTAGCCCATTTAAAAAAAAAAATTTTTTTTTTCTTTTCTTAACTTTCTCTTAATGACTCCCCTCCTTGCCTTCACTTCCCGTGCAGCCACTTAGCAGGGGTACTCTAAAGAAGCAGAAAATTGTTGTGTGAGAAGCCTAACTCTCCCTCTCTCTCTGTCCACACGGATATCCTGGCATGTACGTATGTGTGAATGAAAGTATGTATGCAACCAGCTCTCTTTATGCATACACCTCTACCATCTGATCCTTTTATGATAACCTATGGTCATGGTCTTGTCACGTGGTTTGTCTGCACTTTAGTTTCCTCCTCTGTTCAGTGGACAAGATGAGTAGGAGTAAGGTAGGATAACACTGTATTATAAAGATAATCATAAATTATATCCATATATTATAAAATAAAAAATAAATTAAATTTAATTTATATAATATAAAATAAAAAAAATAAGTTCTTAGTCGGTTTGGCCAATTGTTTGGCCTTTGTGAGGTGACAGGAGCACTTGAGAAACCTGAGGTTCTTGCATAGGCACTGCTCTTTTGAGTCCACAGAAACAAACCCCTGCGCAGTGAATCCTTGGGCTGGATGGGAAAGCTGTTCAGCTCCTGGTCATTCACCTGCTGCTAATTCAGCTGGCCCTGCATGGGCAGCAGTTGTTCCTTATCCTTGGGAAAGGTGAGCAGCAGATGAGCAACAGCTGGAAACAGGAGTTGGTGAAGAAATTGCACCTTGAAGAGCTGCAGCTCTGTTAGATTGATCGTGAGCGGTAGGAGTATTAGTCATCCCCTGCTCTGAGCTGTTGTACAGGGGAAACCTAAACCTGCAAAAAAACTTGTGGAGGTTGTAGCGCATAGATGGATGGACAGGTGACTAGATACATCATAAGCAAAAATAACAGTTTAAAACTACAGTTCTGTTTATGATCTCATTTTCAGAAGTCCTGAGCGTTCATTTCAGGGGAACACGCTGTGGGAGCACTCCTCTGGGGAGTTGTTAGTCTAGAGGCAGGTGCCTGCATTTAGAGACCTATTTTTGCAAATCTTTGTTATGTATATTTGGAAAGGTGAGAAAGCACCAGCCAAGGATGTTTTCTAAAGGTCGAACCTTTCTTTTTGTTGGAGCTTTCCCCCTCTGCTTGCTTTTATTTCCAGGTGCTCCCTAAGGACAGATTGGAGCTCCATAGCTCCAAGCGCATCCTTTGTCCTGCTTAATCATTGTCAGCAGCCCAAAAGATGAGATAATGGCGACTTATCTTGGAGTCTTGGGGACTCCAAGATCCTGATTGTTCAGAAAGGTCAAAGAAAAACTAGGTTTCTAATCTTTGCAAAAGAAGAGATTAGCAGGCAGCCTTGCTGAGATGTTGGGAGAGGGGAAGAAAAAGTAAAAGAGAAGAAAGGTGATGTAAGGCTCTTTGGGTTTGACTTCGATACAAGGAGCTAGGAACCGTGAAAGAAAGCCATGATACAGAAAAGAAACCAGGGGAAATGTTCCTCTGCAGAATATGCTACTGAATACACTGGCAGCATGAGGAACAACTGGGAAGAAATATGAAAAGACTCGAGCTACGGGGAAAGAATATTCTGGGATAAAACTGTCAGGTTACTCTATTTCTCCAACACTCAAGGTTGCTAGCCTTCACCTCTGATTCCTATGGGAAACTAGTACTGTAGCTGTTGTGGCTGAAAATAGGAATAGGACAGAAGGAAAGATTGAATGGGATTTCTCCCTCATTAGTCTATACAACTTAAAGCTGATGGACAAGACTCAGGTAGTTGTCTGAGCTTCCTCTGTAGTCCATAGAGGAATCATCACCCATGAAAGGCAATTCCATCCATCATAAAATAAGTGACTAATGCAGAGGGGAAAAGCTGAATCCACTCTAGAGATGCTCACCTGTCTTCCCTGGTTAAAGAAAAAAAACAAAACAAAACAGGGGATGAGTTCAGGATAGAGGGTTAATCCCAGCTCTCGAGTGAGAAAAATCCCACCCAAGAGCCTCTGAGGAGTCCCTTCTGTCTGGAGCAGATGCTGGAAGCACAGAGGGTCCCAACCCATGCTCTCATCTCATGCCATCTGTTACGGAAGGACCAGAAAATGCAAAAGGAAAGAGCAAATGTGAAATGCTGTGTCACACACAGCACACAATTGCCTTGTCCTGCTCTATTTTGTCTCTGGAACACCCAAATGATAAAGGAATATGTTAAGGTTGTGATTCCTGTTCCATTTTTGAGGACATAGTGGCAGCAGATGAGAGAAGCAGAAGGCTTAAAAACTTCAGGCTCAAATTTCAAGTGTTTGAGGTTTTAAGTTATTTTATGCTGGAAGTTTGGCTTGGACACATCTTTAGTACCTGCTAGAATCAGACACTGTCCAAACCTTTGGAAGCATTCCTAGTGCAAGAAATTACCAATTTCCATATTTTTGTTGCTCTTGATGTTTTTGACACTCGGGAACAAACTGTCTTCATTTCAATGAGATGAGAAAAGTATCTCCTGCAAATTATGCCATTTCTTTTCTCCATTATGTTTTTCTGCATCTTCTGGCAGCGCTGTTACGAAACCAACAGCAAATGGTTGAGTGGAACAGCAAAGACAATAACTTTAATGGAAAGAAATTGGGAACTGGAAGATGACACAGATTGCATTAGAAAAAAAAAAGTGAAATAATATTTAATTTCCCTGGTCATAAATAATATGTCCGCCCACATTACAAGCACATCAAAGATGACAGGAAAAATAGTCAGTGACATGAGAAAATATCATTATTTCTTCATTAAACGTTTCATATACTTGTAAGGGGAAAAAATTTAAAAAGCACCCTGACAAGCAAACATATAACAGCTAAAGGGCCATTGAAGAAATGAATTAGGACTATATAAGTGTGCAGATGTATAAATCAAAGGGAAAGAAAAAAATCTGCCATAGGCAAAACTTTGACTGTTGTTAAACCAAGTTCTGTTTCAGAAAGGGGGTGGAACTGCTGCTGGTGGACTTTGGACACCATTCAGCCGTCCATAAGAAGCATATGTTCACATCAGGGCTGCTGTTCTGGGTAAGGAAAGGGGATCTGGGCAGCTTAGCATGTTTGTGTAGTGATGGCTGGGCACAGAGGGTTCTTACACAGCAACCACCGTGCCACAACACCTTGCAGCGTGCATCAAGCCAAACACAGAACCAGAAATATTGTTTATCTTTGTTTTGCAGCAAGCTACTGGAAATTTAGGAAGGTCGTGGAGGCTGCGGCTGTCAAGTTAAAGGTAGGGTTGGTGCCCAGCAGGTGAATGTCAGGGCATTGCAGGTCCAGCTGAGCTGTTTTATTTGCAAAGGGATTTACGTTCTGTGTGTGTTACTAATAATCTCAATAGATTTCAGTTTCTTGTGCACGCTATCACTCACCCTCCATGGGGCCCAAAAGAACCAACAGTGGGTCAGTGTGGGCAGAAGAGGCTCCGCATGAAAGATGACCTTTAGGGGTAAGGGGATGTGCACTCCTGCGTAGTTTCTCTTCACCACACTCAGGGGCAGTGCCTCTGTAAGAACTGAGATGATGATTGTTTCTGTCTCTCTAGCGATCCATCCTCTCCAGCCTTGGTGACCAGAACATATCTATTCAGAGAAGCATTATCACTGTCATTTCTGCTCCAAAACACACAGCATCACTCATCAACAAGAAGTCAAGGTCACGACACCCCCAAATGTGCTGCGCACAGCCTCATCTCTTCTGGTCTCCGTGCTGCGGAGAACCTCCCTCCTCGCACACGCGCTAATGGCACCATTACCGCTCCTCTCCAGATTGTTTAACAGATGCTCTTGATAAATACTGAAGCAGCTGAAATTCTGCGGGAAATGAAGCGCGGCTGCCCAACCGCCACGGTTGCTGTTGAAGGATAGGAGACGCTTACAAGGTCTTTAGGAGGGGTGTTGCATGAGCAAAGGTGTTTGGACCTTTCACCAGGACTGAAGGGTCTAGAACTGGGGAATGGGATGGGCCCGAGTGGTACAAATTTACAATTATAAAGTGGTATCAGTCCCAGGTTACTGGCACGGGTGGGTTCTCCTAGAGAAACACTATGAACTGTGCCGGGTCATAGGGCTCCCAGCTGCACCTGTGCAAGCAATGAATTCACTGGAAACAAACACAGAACTTGGATAAATAAACACTGTGTGTGTATACATATATATTTATATTTACATTTTTGTGTGCGATTGTTTATATTTGAATGTTACTGTTCTCAAACAGCTATCTAAACTGTTTGTGAAGACAAAGTGTAAACAATCCGTTTGGGAGGACAGGCTGCTTGCCATCCTTTTTAGCTGCGCAGACAGAGAAGTTTTCCAGGTGTTCTCTCCACCGACATTTAGCAGTCCCAAGCAGTGGACAGATTGAAGCAGTAAGATCCCCACCCTCCCCCCTGCTTTTGACTTTCAAAAGTGAGGCAACATCACAAAATGCAATGGCCCTGTGAAATCTATATTTCATCAAGATTAAAGGTTTTGTTTAAAACAATGTCCCCCTCACAAGGCTTCTGCTGCCCCCAGGAACAGCATGTCAAGACACAAAGGGCCAAGTGACTGCGAAGATGTTCCTTGTATGAAATGGAGGACCATCCTCATCCTCTGCTAGTCCCTCTCCCTCCTTTGCATTTCTTTGTCTCTGTCCTGTATTGCTTCACTTCTATGCTAATCTAATCTAGATTAGATTAAATTAGCCTAGAAGTGAGGATAGATTTCCATACAAAGCGAACATAGATTTCCACCAGCTTTATCTTTAAACATTTACCAACATACTTAAACGTTTCTAACATCTCTCCTATGCCATTTCTCTCCCAATACACTTACACCTTTCCTCCTTACTCCATTTATTTCCCCAGTCCCACTTGATGTCCCTGACTGTTAGCAAACAGGAGACAGTACGTTGTGAGAGCGGCGAGGGATCGGCTGCGGGTGCTATCAGCTCTCCAGCAGACAGAGAATAAGGTGGGCAAGGGTGCCAGCACCACCCGAGTATGGATGGTGGCTGGGGAGAGAACGGAGCTGTCAGGAGGGCGGGGAAGGGTCTTGCAGAGATGAAGAGGCAGTGTGTGATGGAATAGAAATAGGAGAGGTGAGAGAAAACGAGATGGAAAAACTGAGGTGTACGCCATGGAGGAATGTAGCCGAAATGAGATTGTCATCGAGTCTGCCAGAGAGGAGGGTTAGAGGGGAAAAAACAAACCTGCCACTGTAACGCCTTTGTCATCGCCATCAGTGTCTCTTCCAGAGTGTGCATCCTCGCTCCCCCACTACGTACACACGTCTCCGCTTCTCTCAACTCTTCAGATGAGATTCTGTCTTTTGTCTTTTCAGCTTCCTATTTCACTTCATCTGCTCTCTTTCCCTCTTGTAACTCATATATTTCACTTCCACCTATTTTCTGTTGTGGATGATGTAATCACAGAGCTAAATAGCGGCAACAGAACAAGGATACTGCAGACGTGAGCGGATGTTTTTGCATAAATATACATAATGTGTGTGTGTGTGTGTGCACGTATGTATGGACTATAGGGATAAACATGCATCACACTGGAACAAAATCCAGCCCTGATGTGACCACAGCCCTGTTTTGTCCCTTTCCGCTATTTGGTAGTTTCACTACAGCTTCACTTTTCCTTTGGAGTGCAGGAGACTTTTACTGAGCATAGTAAGGACAGGATGGAGAAAAAAAGAATGAGGAAGGAGTGCTAAGGCAGACAGAGGGAAGGAGGGTGGTGAATATTTTGAGAAGGAAAAGGGTGAGTTGCTGGGGTAGTAGCCGTAGTTTAAAAAGTGAATTTTCATTTTTTCTAGGAGATTCCTCTTCTGAATTGGAAGCAGCAGCCTAGATTCTCAAACTTTCCCACAGAAGACAAAGTGTGTAAAAAAATTAAAAAAAAAAAAAAAATCATATGGAGACATCAAAATGCCATATGAAGCATTCTGTGCTACTACAAGCTATTTAAAATTAATGCCTTAATGTAGTATAAATTCCATACAAATCAGATTGGAAAAAAATGCAGAAATCAAGAGTTTTTCTATTCTCAAAACAAAACATTTTGTCATTACTAAAATGAAATAGGAAGTCAAAACAATTCAACAATTCATTTTAACTATTCTCCATCAAACTTTTCATTGCAATTGACTTGTTCATGCAAAGCCTTGTAAAAAAAACTTTCAGCTTCCCACAGAAAACCACTCAAGTTAATAACAGTTAAACAGTGGGGAAAAAATAGTTTTAAGAAATTCCGTGGCTGTTCAAATATGAGTAAAAGGGAACAGACACTGCCGTTCCCTCGGTCTGGACTGGACCCTTGATAATTGCTTTTGTACTGGAGACTCTTTGAAACCCACAGATCGGTGCGTCCCAGCCCGTGTCAGGAGTATCTTTGAATAACATCCCAGCCTGTAAGTGACTCCTGCTAATCCTCTTCACCTCAGCCCTGTTCCTCCTGCTTCTGTGAAATCCTGCAGAAGGATTACTGAATGCCAACACAACACAGCCCTCAGATGCCATCAGATGCTACCTTGTGCTGCTGAAGTTACAGGTGAGCACCTTTCCCGTCACTTAGGATGTCTTTGTGCAGGGACCTGGGGAGCAATCCCTGCCCTGGAGACACGGTAATTCACTTCACAGTAATTAACAGCCAGGTTCACAAAGTGCAGTTGACTTCCATTGAGCTCATGGATCCACACGTTCGCCTCCCGTCTAAATTAAATTCGCAAAGCCACTGGGAAACTTATCCTAAAATATTTCATCTTAAAATGCACAAAAATACACTGAAGGCCACAGCCATGTGTCGGAGTCAGTCTTTGGGTCCAAGGGCTGTGCTCTACTAGAAATCAGGTCATTAAGTACAGATTTAAGTGCTTTGCTTTAGGCACTCAGATTTAATGTGTTTTTGTTGTACAATTTACCAGGGCGCTCCTTACGCGTCCATGCCACTGCCTAGGAGCTGGCGATGTGTCTTAGTCCCAGGCGGCTGCGCTCACAGCTCCTGGCCAGCCACCGAGCAGGAGCTCTGTGCTCGTTTTTGCAGTCACCAGAGCTCCGGATGAAAAGGCATCGTCTGACACAAGTGGTGCCCGCAACTGCTGTCTGCACCCCAGAAACCCCCAGCCCTGTACCGCTGCAGGAAGGCAAGGTGACAGCTGAGGTGGCACGGGCATCCCACACCTTCTGAGGTTTTATACATTGGATTTAACCAGTTTCACTTCACTTGCTGCACTGAGGGGCTCACATTCTAACTCATTGCAGGCAGGAGTGGACAAGCCCTGCAGATCTCAGCTGACCATCATGGGATGGACAACTGACAGGGAGGGAGATGTGCTCTCCTCCGGAGTTTACTTGGCCTTTCTAAGAGGCACGTTGCTGCCTTGTATACAACCCTGAGTGTTGGTTTGTCCCTGTGATGATTTATTTTTCCCTCACAGTGGGCTGCAAGGAGGAGCAGAGCAGGGCAGGAGCTGTGTGCTCAACACTGGTGGAAAAATACCTCCCTGCTGCCTCACCGCAGCCTGTGTGTTTCTATTGCTGCTGTTGAATTGGCTGCCTTTGATCTCCACATTCACCCTGATCTGTGGGGCAGCTCTTCATGCCAGGGCTTTGTTTTCCTCTGCCTCAAGGAATCACAGCACAGCTTTGTGATAGGCTTTTGTTTGCAATTAATGAAGTTAGTCTGGCCTGTTTGCCAGAGTCCAGTGAGCCAAAACTCCCTGGACACAGCTCTAAACCCTCAGATGTCATCATGTTTGGCATTCACACCTGCATCTTGCATTCAGCTTTCTGATAGCTAATTTCTTTCCCCAAACCTGGACTAGTGAAGGATTTTTTTTAATTTTTTTTTTTAAAGTCTCTCAATGTCTTCTTTTGGTCAATTTGCAAGTATGAAGACATCTACTGGTCCCATTGTACTTGATACTGCAGGTGCCTTGAAAATCAATAAACATCTTACTGCAAGGCACATCCTGTAAAGTGCTTCTGGTCTGCAAGACAGAAAAGGGGACACTCCTGACAGGACAAAGCTGTCAGGCATTGAGTTTCCTGAAACAAAATATATATCTTTGTATGCAACTGATTTCCCCCGATAAAGTAGATTCACTAAGAATAGGAGGAGGAGCCTCTGAGGTGATAAGATTTGGGGGAAGGAAAAAAAAACAAAACCAAAACCAAAAACCAACCCTTTCCGTCATTTTAAAATCTTCACGGAAGAACCAGGGAGGTCCAATTTGCTCTGAGGTCTGCTGCTCCACACACACACACTTGCTTCTGTCCCCAGAGGTAATTCCACAAGCTCCCGGCTGGAAAGCCTCAGATGGCTCAGCTGTGTTCATGTCATAGGCATGTGGAACAAGGAAGAGGCAGAGATTAACATGAGCTTCCACCTGTAGAGAAGCTGCAGCCTCAGGACCTGCATGAAACAAGGAGCTGTGTTCTAAGTAGAGGCAATGCTCCGTATTCTTTATGTGGCAGAAATTTGGCTACGGAGACAAATCCTCTACTGCTGTAAATCAAAACCTCTCTTTGGAAGTTAATGGATTGCATGCACAGGTGGTGTAAAGCAGCCTGGCCACCACAACCCTCAGAGCTAATCATCTATTAATTCTGGCCAGAGCAAGACCCATTTGCTCTATAGCCAACTGGGCTCTTGCTCTCCATAATTTACTGCATTTGTGCTTCTTCCTTTGTCTCTGCCTTTTCTCCTGCCTCCCCTATAGTCATCTTTCAGTTTGCACCATTTTCTAGTCTCTTTCTCCTGGCTTTCTATCCTTTTCTCCCCCAAGACTTTGTTCTCTGTTTGCCTACCTCCTCTTCCTTGTAATGACTTGCCTCTCTCACATACCCCTCAGTTTGCTTACTGTTTCTCCTGTATTTTTCCTCTTCCTCCTTTCCTCTACATCTTCCCCAGGTTCCCTGTTACCCTTCTTTCAGTTTCCCTCCTCCTTTTCCTCTATAGACTCTTTCATACCCTTGCTATGGAGGGACTGTGGATAGCTGTGATTTCTGCTAACTGCTTGGCCAGGGTCAAGGAGGTTTTTTTTCCATTATCTTTTTTATTGCAAACAGCCTCTGCATACAAGAAGCTCCATTAGTAAATATCGATGCACAGCAGGCTGGGTGCACATAGATTACCACGACACATCAAACAGCAGAAATGACAAATAGGCAGCTGAGCGCAGGCGGTAAGAAGAGCTGTGTTAACGTAAGCAAGAAAACAGAGCAAATGCAACAGGGGAAATAATTAAAAACAAATACATCGGCAGCTTCACACCACTGGAAAGGCAGACGGGAGATAGGAGTTTCCAGCTCAGGGGTGGAATCTCCCACCGAGAGACTATGGAAATTCTAAGTACGCCTTGGCAATTTCTGCAGCTGCATCTCGCAATTTACAGAGCCTTGAAGAGAAGGACTCAGCAAACTGATTTCCAGGCAGAATTTGCTCCTGAACACAAAATTATTACAGCAACTTTGGTGCTCTCAGCTAGAGGGTTGAGCGGGATACTGTGTTCACACTGGAAATACTGTGTTCACACTGGAAATACTGTGTTCACACTGGAACCTAGTGACTTTGACCATTCAATCCACTTCCTTTTTGTGGGTTTTGTGTCCAGGGCATAATCTCCCCTCAGCATACATATTTTGGTTGAAAATATTATTAGATTAGAAAGGAAGATTTTAGGAGAAGAGAGGGAGACAGAGAAAAGCACTGCTGGCAACAGAAGGAAAATGGAGGGGAGAAACTGGAGAAGTTAGGGGACGGAAAGAGATGCTAAGGAGAGAGATGGAGAATTAACAAATGCATGAATACAAGGTAAAAAAGCAAGATCCAAGTTTCTCATTGGTACAGCTCTATCAAACCCTAACATGTGTCACCCGAGAGTCCAGGCCAGTGACTTTCATGGAACTTTATGGATTGACACCACCTCAGCATCTGGCTCAGGCACTGCGGGCTGCGGTCCAAATAAGCATGCCCGATACACAGCATAGTTCCCTTCTAGGGCACAATCTCTTTATTGCTCCCAGTTCCCTGGGATATTAGCTAAATATGACTGGCAGGAACTTCTGTTATTGTCAGCAGGTTTGCCATTCCCATCGCCTCTCCAGACCATGCCCTGCATCAAGCACCACAGTCAGTACTTGTCCTGAAACGTCAGATTTATCACCTCTACTTATTCTTTTTTAGACCAAAAGTTATATTCTAACCTGTTCTGTACATCCCACTACTTTTACTAACTCTCCCTTACACCTTTTAGCTATGGCTGAGTCTTTAAAAACTCACATAACAAAAAATCTTATTGTTTCTCACAAAGAAATTTTTTTTTCCTGAGAAACAGGTGAATAAAACTGTAATAGAACCATTTATGAAGACAAAATTCAGAGGGTCAAACTCTCCTTGATTTTGCTTAGACCTTGGTCCAGGTCTTCATTTGATATATGCAATTAACACATTTCTTGGTTTTAGCACTGTTTGGCCCTGTATATTAATTTCAAGAAGTATCATGAAACTGAGTAGAAGCTGAAAGGAGATGAAGCACGGCATGCAAAACTAGTATTGAGTAAAGGAAAAAAAGCCTGCTCTCCGAGGTATCTTTCCTGCACTTTATTTGTTTGAGGCCTCACGGATAGCACCTCTCTTTCCCCTGTGTAGTTCCCAAACTCCTGAGCTCTGCCCCCGTGACTCACTGCCCCAAGCAGCAATGAATCGTCTGCCAGGTTGCTAGTTCTGGGGTATTAGCAGAATATTGAGAATCTCATTTCTGATCTCCCTTAAAACCACTTGGTAAATGGATCTGGCTCAGAGAAAGGAGGAAAATAATGTGTGCAATAAAAAGGCCCCCAAAAAGGAGGGGGGAAGAAAAACAGAAATGAAAGAAAAGGATGGGATTTCCAGAGAGTCCTGACTGATCACCACTTCATTATTGAAAGATTGGACTATTACAGGGACACAGTAGGCTTGAAGGAATTGTGTGATCATTTGTGCAAATGGTAATTTCAATGTTCAGTCTATCATATCCATAAACATAATGTGGCTGGAACTGACATGAGTTATAGCAAATCCCTTTCCCAGGAGGCTCCATGCCACTTTGATGCAATGCCTGAGAACGCAGAGAGCTGGAAAGTAAGAGATGCTTCCTCCCTGCCGAGCTTCTCTCTCAGCTGAGCTGATGGGTGAAGCCACTCTGATTACAGCAGATTTGTGGAATTAAATGAAGGAGCCATAGCGCTGACAAAGAAAGTGTTCCAATTCCAGAACAGCTCATCTCTGTCTTGTACTTACTCGCTCACACAACCAAACATGCAAAATCTGCTCGGTAAATAGAGATGTGTTACTCTGGCTCAACGCACCACTTTGCTGAAGTGCTAATCCCAAGGGAAAGGCATGCCAAATACTTCTCCTGCTTTACAGATGTGCTGCTTGGCTCTGTGTGTCCTCACACACTTGTAGGTAGGGGAATACACGTCTTAACATTGAGACATCACTCCTCTGCTCCTTGTTTGCTCAGCACTAGGCAGTGCAAACTGGGATTTTCAGCTGTGCCTAGTAAAGATGAACATCCTAATCCCATTGACCTTAATCTCAATAATTTTGTAAGTTACAAGCATCCTTTCTCTGCTCTGTGTTCATACTATCCTGGACATAATCTGCAGCACTGTTGTGTTGCTGTGTAAATTTATGACGTAGAAAATCAGATTAGCCACTTTCTGGGATTCCTATGGACAGAGCTACACCCTCTGTTAGGGTCAAGTGATGCATCTATCTCACCTGTGTTATCTCCATCTACCCTTGCTGAGCATGTGGCTCAAAAGGCCAACACTTGAGGGTCTTGGTCTTACAGCCATCCAGGCCAGGAGCTGGCCACAGAGCACCAGAGACCTAGCTTGTTTGCCTGCTTTTCCCCAGGCCAGGACTAAGACACAGCAAATAACAAGTCTTCACTGACACAGACAGCATCAGAACAACTCTTACCAGTGGGCTACCAAATGCAAAAGTATTTAATGGAGCTGAATGAAATTACCAGTGGGATTTGCATTTTCAGAGTCCAAATACTACACTGATGTACATTCAGAAAAATAACAAGATTAACGAGTCTAAAGAAAGCCAAAATAGAGTGCTGTGACATTCAGATATGAGAACTGATACCTCTCAGGCTGTCCAGACCCCATCAGCCCATTCACCTTAATGCACTGAAACACCAGTTACTAAACCCCAAACCTGGATGAGAACAGCCTTGAACTTAGAAAACAATCTTGTTCTGCTTCTGACCCGTACCAGTGAAGCTTTCACACAATTTCTCCATTGAAATAAACAAACATACGCTCTCCCAGCTTTCTAAAAGCAAAGGACAGAAATTTGTGCTTTATATTCATTGGTTCTCAAAAAAAAAACCAACCCTAAAAAAAATTAAATGTCACAACACTATGTATTTATTCCTATTTCTTGGATTGCGATTTGTGCAGAATTTTTAAGTAACTTATTTTGGAGGAGGAGGGGCAACATTGCATCAAATCCCGTGGCATGTTCTGTGTTTGAGGTAATGGCTTACCTGATGAGAGACAGCCTCACTGGATTGCACAAAAAAGCGATGGGCTATGGGCTTTGTGGGGGAGTTTCTTTGAGTAGTGGGCCCAAATAATGTTCTTTGCTCACTGATTCATCGTAGACCTACACTTGAATACCCCACATACCAGTTCCACGTTTCACCTTAGTCTCATATTATCCTAAAGTGTACCCAAGACATCATCCATTTCTCAGCAAAGGGGTGAAGTTCATGATTCTTATTTCATCAGGCAGCATTATCCTTGATTTTTCTAGTAGTTCAGCTTGAAAATTTTTCTTGCTTATATATTTGGTTTCTTTTTTTTGCTTTTGTTTTGCTTTGCATCTTACCTTTTGCAAGTTAAAGACACAACAAGCGATTAAAAGGAAACATTTTCTTTGTTCAAGGGAGTTTGACTGCAGCAGCTAAGGGAGAGATCTGTGAATGGTAAACGTGTTTCTCATGTCCCAGATTCCCATAGCGTCAGTGGGTTTGAAGACCTTGTGCCTCTGTGCTTCTTGCTTGCTATCTCTTTGGAAGGCTTACGACTCACAAAGACAAATCTTTACATCCTGCAATGTGGCTTAAATTACAGACCCATTAAAAAGTAATAAATGGTCTTCATACTCAGACCTTCCTGCATGTGGTGGTGATAATGAAGGTCTGGGCTTTCACACAAGATGGACAATTCCTGCCTCAGTCCATTTAGTGGTAGGCAAAGACATGCCTCTAGCTCTGCCAAGACTTCAACCTCATATCAGAGCTGATCTGTAGATGACTACAATTTGTTGTTTACAGCAAACAACAGCAGGTTGCTTCACCAGACAGCAGCTACTACAGATAAGAGGTTACAATGGCATTTGGATTGGTGGCTGGGGGAGGGAAAACTCAGGATAAACACTTATTTCTGCAGGGCCTCCTATAGCTTTAGATGGAGCAAGTCTGGGAGTAGACACAAATGAGGGACTCGCCAGAGTCTGATCCAAATAAGAGGACTTTCCTGGGGCAAAATTTCATGCAGTCTGTGACAAAGACTGCCAGAAATCCCTATCAGCCATGAAACTAGAAAAACAGATTGGGTAGCGAGCGCTGGAGAAAGATGCAGATCATTAGTCTGCTTTGCCTGATTGCATGTGGTTTCTCCCTTGGCTCAGCAAAGCCAGGTCAATTCCTTTCTCTGCTAGACATTGGCCCAAATTACAGAGTTTACATCCAAACTTTACAAAGCATTAATATTCTGATGGTGGTTTATATTTCCATCTATAATGCCTTTAATTTTACGTGAAAATAACATACATTCTAGTTCAAATATCCTGATTTTCAACTGCTTGGCTGGTTTCTCATCTGATTTCCTGCTGGTTCTATTCCATCAGTGTAATTTCCTGACTTGATAGAATAGCACCTGATTTCTGTCAATGCCAAGGGGACAAGAATCAGACCTCTTTTCAGCCGGACAGTGGTGCTGGCTTTCAGAGTCAGTGGCACAAAGGACCTGAGCCTAGTGGCTCCTGGGACCCATCTTTGGTCCAAGAATAAAACTGAGATGGTTCCTACATTTGAAGAAAAAAAAAAAATAATAAAAAAAAAAATCTACCTTAAACTGGCTCCTTTGCACAGAGGAAATTAGGAACTTCTTTTCTGGTTTAATTTTTTACATGTTCAATGGATGAAAACAAAGCTGTTCTGGGTGATGAATTTCAACTCCCAGAGATAAACTCTGCCTCCTTTGCGTAACCCCATGAAAACAAGTGTTGGGAAGAGGAAATGTTGCTATAAACTACAGTGTCATTAATGGGCGACTCTGTAATAATGAGGTGTATTTATAAACCAGGAACAACTTTCCCAGCAAGACTACTTTCCGTCACCTCCCACTGCACTCTTGCTCCCTGCCAAATCTGCCAGCTCACACTTGCGTTGTTAATTAAGTGAACTACTCAAGTCAGTAGTGAGGGAGGGAACAACCAGTAATTTTCCCTGTGATCGTTTCCTCTCTTTGGGTCTCTGCACTTGGCTGTTGTCTTTCTGCATGACCCACTTTCTCCCCAACACAGAGGTGAGGCTGTGAAATGCACCTGTGGGGAGAAAGAGGCACCAAATTGGGAAGAAAGATAGAAATCAGGAGCAAAAGGAGAAAATTTGCTGAAAGCTTCTTCTGCAGCTTTCAGCATCTCAGGCAGAACCTTTCACTGACTTCGAAGCGAGAGGGGTGGAAAGGCTGTAAGTAAAAGAATCAACAGAAAAAACAACACTGCTTTTCCACATCCCTCCTTCCTCATCTCTTCAGCTCCCTCTCTTCCTTCCTCCCTTTGCTTGGGAAATTGCTGTACGACCGATATCCACAGGCAGCTTCAGCTCCTTCCCCTCTCTCTTGACCTTTTCACAGTTCTAAGGGTTATTTAATGAGCTTACAAAAATAATGCATTAGTTAATGGCAGGATCCCTGGAAAGGCAGCATTATCGAGTTTCCCTTTCCTCCTCCTCACCCTCGCTGGAGGCCTCATCACCTCCAAACCTCCACTTGCAGCTTGCTTTCTTGTCTACTTTAAAATGTCTTCAAATTAGTACCACTTTATAAAATGGAGAAAGAGATCAGTGAGAGGCCTGGAAAGGGGCATTTAAATGTTGCACTTTGAAAAACACAGTCACAGGGGTTTAATCTTCTTAAGCTAGTGAGAATGAAAAGTAATTTCTCTAAAATCAGGATATAACAACCAATGTACATCAGGAGAGATACCAATCTAGTCACACTATTGTACCTCATAAAAGAGGCCACCAAACACTGTAAAATAGAGAGGCGATAAGATCACCTGTTGCCAAAAGCTTGGTACAGCTTCATCCATGCCATAAACACCTCAACAATCCAGACAAAATTAAGAAAATTTGTTGTAATAAATCTAGACTCAATTTCAAGGGGCTAAAAGTTCTTCCCTTTCTCCAACAGAAACAAAACCTACTGTCCACAGGCATTATGAAAAACACAGCTTTCTTCCCAAAATTAAACCTCCCATGACTTCCAGTGACATCTGAGACAATGTTATAATTTGATACAGAATTCAGAGACTGCACACAGTTAAGAAGATAAAACAAAGTACCCTTGGCAGCCTACCTCTCCTTTTGAAATATTTTTGGGCCTTAAATGCAAGAAAAAGCTGTCTGAAAGGGTATAATCTAAAATGGTATCGTATGTAGGAACTTTGAAGTATCAAGACTGATCTAAAATAGAATTGAGTCTTCAAATCTACATATTCGCTCTTGCAGCTCACCATTCCATAGAATATCTTTAAATTAATCATTCTTCATATAACAATTAAGTGGGCCTTTCCATTTGTAGATCATACTCTAAGGATCTAACTGAGGACCCAGCAGTAGATACTTGCTACCTTAGCCCTCAGGTCAGTGTAAGGAGAGACATCTCCAAGCTGATTCATTGCACCTAAGATCTGAGTCACACTCTGGAGGAGGCTCTTTACGTTAATTATAGGGGAGTCTAGTATGACTAAATCCCTAGAGTAAGTACCTTCATTTAGTGTCTATAGTTAAGGTGGGATGAATCTCAGGTTTTCTCTCCTCTTGAAAGGCTTTGCGAAAGAACTCTCTCTTCCGACTTTGAGAAGCCTGCTTGTATTTTTCATCTTGAATTTAATCATGGCTAGTTGACTTTCATTTCTTCTTGTGTCAGTGTTACCCTTGAGCTTAACAAATTATCTCCTTCTCTAGCATTTTGAATCCTTCCCTTCATCTTCTTCACATACCCCTCAAAACTCTGTGTTTAGCACTAAAACAGCAATTGTTTACTTGTCTTAAAAATTCAAGTCTTTGACTCTCCATCCACTTAATTATCCCATCAGTCCTTCTCTGAACCTTCTAGTATCTGAATTAGTCTTCCCTGGACACGGGTGTCTAGAAGGGTACGTAGCATTACAGATGAATGTGTACTAGGCTCCTATGCAAGAATATTTCCATTTCTCTTGCTTATTAGACACACATTGCCCAAGGCATCATAGAATTTGCCTTTTCCACAGTTCCATCACATACTGATACCTCAGCAGACTCTTCTAAGCTTGTCCAACATCCAGGTATTTCTCAGGCTCATAAACATTGGTTTTCCTACACTGATTTCTCAGTTCACTTGTCCAATGCTCATCAGCTCTGTGGCACAAGCAAATTCCACTCAGTTTATACCAGCTTTTTCTAACGTTCATCATGAGCATTTTGTACTAATTTCCCTTCTTAATGAATATGTGAAGTTGGATCAGACAGGACTAGTCCTTGAAGAATTTTATTACTAACCACCCCCACTGAAATAATTCCCTTCTTGCAGAAGTTCTTTTTGTAACACTTTTCTGATTTAACTTTATTTTACCTACCACTGCCTCAATAAGTACTTCTCATATTGCATGTATCAAATGCTTCTAGCTTATTTGGATACAGATCTAAATTATGCCAAATAGATAGAAATTAGTTAACTTCCCAAAGCAAGAAAACATATTATTCTTTCATGGTCTTTTCCCAGAAAAAAAAAAAAAGTGTTGTGATCCATCTTACACTACTTTAATTATTCTGCCATTCAAATTTGGGTTTCCATACTACAGAGGTCACACTAACACACTTACAAAAAACCTTGACCAATTTTTTTCTAAAATACATGTGCTTACTATTCTTCTATCATATAATATCCACCTGCTAGTGAACCAACATTCTGTAAAACAGCTCTTTCAGATATCAAAAATGAAAGCAATTTGTTCCTCTCATTATCATCATATCAAGCAGTTTGAATTTTACCTCTACCCCAGCTATTACGATTTAAATGTCTATACACTCCTTCCCATTCATGTCCTGCCTTTATGCCATAGTCATTGTCAACATCCTTACTGAAATTGAAAGAAAATTATTCATTTTGTTTTGAGGATGAACGCAAATTACTTTTAAACTTAGTCCCACTCTTCCTGCACAGTGCCAATATTTCTTCTTTTGTTACATTCCCTTTATTTCCACAGGTAAAGAATTTTTACTGTTTGTTTTAATTTCCTCTGCAAAAAAAAAAAAATTCCTTTGTGAGGAAATTAAAACCTTGACATTTTGCAATTCTCACTTTATCCCCATGGCTCATCTGAGATGTTGTTTTCATTGCTGATTAGTCCCTTTCTTTATAGGTCTACTCATGACCTTTGATTTTTCTCTTGTCACAGGACATCTATCCTTTTGACTTTCTGAATCCACCTAGCTGTCTGATGGCTTTAATCTAGAGAATTACACAACAGATACTCTTTTATCCTAGAATCTCCAGCCATTTCCCTTGTGTTAATGTGGTCAGTTACAAAAAAAAAAAAAAAAAATTAATAGAGTTATTTCTAGAGTTAAGAGAATGATCTTATTCCTCAGAACTTCCAGGGAGAGGGGAAAAAAAAAAGAAAAAAAAAAGTTACTTACTCTAATTAGAAGTCTGCATGTTGCCCAGGGCTGGAGTGATTTCTCCAGTGTACCCACAGGATGGAGACTGCAACACAGGTCAAGTTTATCTGAAAAACATGGGTTTGAATATTGAGGTCAGATTCACTGCTATAAAGGGAAGCCAGCAGAAATACTTTCATCCATGAATTACATAAGTTTACCCAAAATACATTTGTAGCACACAGAGCAAAGAATGGCTTTTTTTTTCCCCTGGTGTTCTACACAAAAATGGCTTTCACTTTAGTAGATAAAGCCATTTCTTGCCTCTTGGTCTTAAACTGAAATGCACTTTTAAAAACTGGATTTAACTGTGGTTATCAGTTGGGAAAAAGCGGAGATCTACACTGGATTTTAATCCAGGCCTTAAGGATTTGAATGCCATTTGCTTTTGTATTTTGAATATGTTTTAAAGTCAGACCCTTCAGTGGTCAGTCAGCTCACTGCCTGGATAAGCCATTTCACTTTCCTCTCCAGTACCCCCATCTAACCCACCCATTTGGGAGCAAGTATTTTAGAACACAAATGGAATGGAGCAGCAACATCACCATTCAGCCCAGGAATTTGGTGTTTCCTGGGTTCCCCTGTTAAATGCTTGACCTGGATATTTAGATTATGCATTGCCACTCATTCTACACAATTCCTTTTCTGCTGTATGCACTAATCCACAGCATCTGCTAGCATAGACATAGCTGTTCCATGAGGACTGGGTACTTTAAGGACTGTGAGATGACTGGAGACAAATTACCTAGGGGTTCCTTCTCCTTGAATTATTCTGCTATGAAATTCTCATCTGCAGGCTGCAAAGGGGAGACGACAGGGAGAAAAGAAACAGCTTCTCCCTGTCTAAACTTTCTGAGGAGCCTGTCGTGCTAAGTACTGGCCTGTCTCCTCTCGTTTGCATTAACACTGTCTAAATCACTCTTTCAACTGAGTGCCTTCCACAGGAGGAGCTGAGGCAGCAGCACAAATGGATCCTTAAGTACAAGGGGCTGGAGGGAGCTATTTCCATATATACTTAGAGGTAGACAAAAAAAAAAAAAAAAAAAAAGAAAGAAAAGAAATAAAAAAAATAAAGACTACTTTCACCTTCATATTTCCATTTCTTATTTTCACTAGTGCAAGCTAGAACTCCCCCCAGCTCTTTATTCTTGTATTAAATAAATCTCAAAATAGCTTTAAAACTCAATATAAAAAAAAAAAAAGTAACAACCTGGAAAGAAGCTTCATCTCCATCCACCAGTGACCAGTTGAGAGGGTGGTGCTTTAGCTGCAACTCATAGGAGTTCCTTGCTCTGGTCTCAGAAAGCAAGAGACACTTCAAACATAGCTATCGTGGACCAAGGTCTGAGCAGCCCTAGAGCTCATCTGGCCCTTAAGACGTTTGCCCTGTGAGCCGGCACTCAGGCACACCTGTGAGGAGCTGCCCTTTTCCTTTTCTCCAACTGGTAAATGAGTGCAAAAAGCAAAAGCTGGGTCCTCCAGGGCTGTTAGCTCAAACGTTCTCCACATGTGTTTCCCACCCACTGGGTGGAGGGTGGGGAGCAAGCCAGGAGTGGGTATCCAACAGAGCTTTGGGGCTTTAGTCTCGCACTAAATTGATCTGGCTGGACTCTGACAGCAGGGCGGCAGAGAAAAGCCAACCTTTGGCTCTTGCAGCCTCAGGTGCTCTGCCTCTGTGTGCCTGTTGCTGCTGGGAGCTCTCTTTGGAGCGTTACAGTCACCAAACCGGAGACTAAGGCCGCCTACGGGCTCTCTTGCTGAAATTGCTTTCATTTAGAACTATTTATCAGCATTTTCACACCATTTTTCAACCACTCTCCTCAGCAGCTCTGTGCAATGCAAATACCTCCGAGTCATCGCTGCAAGCCGAAAGAGCCCAGCCTGATAAAATATAACACGCGAGGCGGGGAAATTCAATTACATCAGAGTGGCTGTGCTAGCCCCAGCTTTTTGCTGTGCTTCGAAAGGGGAGGAATAGCACGTAGACAGATTTTCTAGACATGTGTATGCAACCATTTTCACTGCTGAACTCTCAGAGGCAAAGTGATGGGTAGGTTTGCCCAAGACTGTGAGAATTTAACTCCTGTGCTATGACCATCCCAAAAGCTGAAACTTACTTAAATCCCACCTTTTTTTTTAGGTTTTGAGGACTTGCATTAGGCAAATTTCACCCTTAAACTCAGCTCAAAGTGTTCAGAGATTGAATTTGAAGCATTTCTTTGATTTGAGGTTGGAATGGTTTAAAATATCTTCAGTCGTAGCATGAGGGCAAGTAGGGAAATGTGCACGTCTGCCTTATCAGTCATGCCACCCAGGTAAGTAAAAGTCACATGTTCTCTGCGCATATTTCTCTGCATATGTGAATTTAATCCCAGAAAGCTGAAGATCAGATAGAAGAATTATTCAATATATATCAGCAATATGCATTAGCTGGATCTGATCAGCCCTCCAGCCATGTACTACTCCCTTACAAACTGGCAGGACACTTCCTTACCATTGCATGCCAGAAAACATGAGTGCAATGAAATTCCAAGCAGAGCTTTGATCCTGGTGTAGTTTCCAAAACCTGCAATGTCTCTCTTGTGGTACTTTCCTAATTCGGGACCTCCACTGTGCAGCAAGAACAAAGCTCCCTTACGATATCCCTTTAAAACATAGCACAGTTCTGTGGCACATTTCAATTTTTTTTTTTCTCTTTTCTGAATATACAAGTACTTATGTATGCATACATACATTTTTTTTTCTCCCTGTCCTTTGAGTAGTTATTTTTGTTCCAGCAAAATCAGAACAAGTAGAGCAGCTACAAATATCTCAGAAGCTTTTAGAGAGCAGGCAGCAGCCCACACACCAAGCTGCTTGAAGAGAAAAACTTGACACGATGAAATTCAGATGCCTCTTCCCAACGGAGAGCTGCAGCCTGGGCAGCCGTCGCGCCAGGGTGAAGCGGGGAGCAATGAGGCACTGAGTCTCGTGTCATTGACTCTGCCGCTTACAACCTTGCGTCCATAGCACCGGACACGGGCCGCTGAGTCCCTCCCCATTTCACTGCATTGAAATTGTTCCGTGGGGGAATACCGGGAAGGTGGACGAATGGGAAAAAAAGTGTTTGGCTTCCAGGATGTGAGAGCAAGGAGCTGACAGCATTTGCTGCACAAGCCTGTGCTCAGGAGAATGCTGAGAGCATCCATTGCTTCTGCTACTGTGGGACCAAGAAGTAAGGAGCATGGAGAGAGATGTGCCTGAGCTCTCTGCAATGTTTCAGCAGCACATCTAAGAAGTTGTAGCATACTACAGCAACAGAGTCTCCGGCACTAATACATATGCGTAACAGCCCAGCTGCATTCCAGCACCCAGGAACCTCCTTTGCTGAGACTGGTGCTCCTCACCCCTGCTTTATTAGCAAACAGCAGCCCAGAATCCCTGACCTTGGAACATCTGTGAGTAACCCTCACAGTCCGCTGCCAGGCTACACGCAGTTTGTTCATTCTAACCACACCTTCCTAAGTGTGACGCCTTATTGCTGCTATCCATTACCTTGGGCAAATATTGGAACAGCAGCTCTCAGAACACAATGCACCAGGATGCAAACACGTGCAGCCTCAAGCCCTAAGGATCCTACTGAATTTTTACGCAGGAAAACTGCTCTTTGGGTCCATGGTGATATAAGGAATTAACCTGGCCTCACCTACAGAGATCCAAGGATGTTGAGATGTGGCTGTATTGCCTGCCTGTGACAAGGCTTAAGCACCTGTGTACCTCTAGGCTGGTTCTTAAAGCTCCCAAAGTTTGTACAAAGTGCTTTTCCAATCGATGTTCTCCTGTCCTGAATGCCAATGCACTTACAGCTGCATACAATCAATACCAGTGAGACGAAACAATCCTATAGGGAGAAAAGTTTTGGAAAAGGAGATGTAAGGAATCCATTGCCTCACACTAATATTCCACTTTGGAAAGCCAATTTATTCTCCCTAAGGATCTGAATGCTCTGTTATGAGAAAGTGGTTGTTTGAATAGATGCGTGTGAGGGAAGACATACACACACTCTTTCACATACAGGATATTGATTCAAACCATATTTATGATTCCTCAGACCTTTAAGAAATTGATTTCAGACTATTCTCCCTCTCTCTGTCTCACTCCAGCTAAAAATCAAAGCTCAGTGTAGGATCCCTTAAATAATTTTTGTGACAGAGAAAAAAAAAAAAATTCCTAAAGTTTGCATGAAAAGAAAAAAAAAAAAGAAATCCCAAGAATCCTGTGGATTTGGTGTTCAATATTCTGTCAACTGCTTTTCCAAAGAAACAGAAAATTTAGAAATGGTATTTAAAAATAAACAAGCAAACACAGCTCCACTTCTTTCTGTCCTTTCCAAGTAAATATTGTATTTATTTTCGGTAACTACAGACAACAATTTGATTTTGTAATTCTTCTTCCTTTCTCATCAGTCTTCCCCAGAATTCAGTTTTTTCATTAGGATTTTTTTTTTAAAGAGACTTACACAAACTTAAAGTTACAACATAGCCCCTTCAAGCCATCTGCACTGGCACGTGTCTGCCAAATTGAATTCAGACTGAAATTCAGGCTTTGGACCTCAATAAACAATCTATCTTTATTAAGCAAAGCACTTAAGAGTTTGCTCAAATCTAAGCTCAGGTTTAAAATAAAGACCATAACATTGCTGAGTCTTAAATATTCTGAAGAGCAAATGCACAAAGCATTTCCTTGTGCTCTGAAGGAGTTTTTCCTGTTAGCTGGTGTCAAAGCTCCTGAAGACTCCAGCAAGACCTGTGTTAATACCACGTCACCATAAACTCAACCTCCAGCATCTGACCACAAGAAAGCCTTACTTGAGCGCAGAAAGAGGTGTAACATGAGAATATTTTTTCAGGTATGGACCACTGATTCCTTTTAGCTCCTACCTTCTTCATCTTTATTAACCCCTGTTCTTTCTGCCCAAGACAGTGTCTTAGCCATGGAAGGGATCCACTTCATTTCATTCTAAGCACCAAGCACCAGCTAATTATAAACCAAAAACAAATTAAACCCATCTTCCCGTCCTCCTCTCCTAAACCCCTAATTGCCCATTACCCTGTATTGTGCTCTGACACAAAAGTAATTCTACTAAGTGGGGAGTTTTGTTGTTGTTTTTTCTTTCATAAAAACTGTTAATTTGCTATTAAATCTCTTGTTGAAAGACTAATAGCTTAATGAATGCATTAAACATGTGCAAATTAGGGTTTTTTTACTGCATTACTTAGTTGAAGATTGAAAGGGGATGATACATCATCGTTGGCTCAGTAGGATTTAATGAGGCATTAGACCATCTTCTGTCTTGGAGGCCAGACTTATGAACGATCCCCAGAACTGTGCAAGCAACGCTCCTCCCAGATCCCTCTCCTCCTAGCGACGTATATTTTCCCCTTGCCTGTTTCTTCTCCTGTCGCCGCTGATGTACGTGAAATAAAAATGTAGTTTCCAGATCAGTTTTATAATGAAAAGTAGCCCATTGCTGATGACAAATGTTGTTTACAGTCACTGGAAAAGAGGGTGGAATGGTGAGTGAATATATTAGAGGAGGAGAGGATAGCTTTTATATTCATTATACTGCCATTTTGGGCCTGCAAAGACACATAACCTTTCCCTTTCTCCTTCCATCATGCAGTCACTTTCAGATGTCTACATTAAAATAAAAAGCTGCAGGCAGTGTGCTTTGCATTAGCTACTATCAGCAAAGAAGACATTTTCCACCAGTCAAACAGAGCTCCTTGTGAGAATACCATCCCCCTGAACACACCAGCTGAGGTTTTCCTGGATGCTTTCCCCACTGTGGCCCTCCCCAGGCTCCTTCCTGCTCTGCGCAAAAGAAAACCTGCACAAGACAACTAATAAAAGCCAGTGCAAGGTCCGGATCCTTATCAGAGATGAAGGAGAGTGGCATTATCCCATCAGGATGATGTAGCACAGCAGCAGTCATCCATGACTACTTGTGGAGAGGGCAGCCTCTTCGGAGATGGTTATTTAGGAAGATTTTTAGACCTCTGGGGCATGAAGTGAGATTCACAAGCCCCATCTGCTGAGGACAGGCAGAAAGTACCCTGAACTCAACCAAAAATTGCATTTGAGCTGGGGGAAGCCTGGCAGATGGCCTCAGTTGCACACGGTTCGCTCAAGCTTGCAGTCTTCCAGCATGGGACTAGGAAGACAGAAAGGAAGATTTTGAGTGTGGAGATTGCAGGCACAAACAGATTTGGAGGAAAATCTCTCCTGTGAGGCCTGACTTTTGCTGCTCAGGGAGAAGTGGAGAAAAAGGAAGGGGATGGGGTTTGTGGAAGAAAGAGGTTTATCTTGACAATGAAGAAAAATAAACTGTTTATTTTGAGAAAAGTTAGATAAAAGAAATTCCAGGACAGAGAGATGTATAATTTTAATACTTTTGAGGTTGTGTCTGTCGACTAACAGAAGAAGAGGTCTGTGGAGAGGCGACTGCAGGACAGCCATGAGCTGAGATATTCTGGAACAAACCCAGAGCCAGACAGGCTGGCACCTTTCCCACCATCATGTCTTTACTTATAACTACTGTATGCCATGATCAAAAGGCTGTCAGATACTAACAAAGTCTTAATGCATCATCTCTCATTCACACTGACTCGTGTGAGACATCTTGGGCATCAAGTTTAGTGGGTCATGTTCCTAGGCTCCTTCTGTAACCAGCAAAGAAGGATTAGCTCTTCCAGATTTGGAACAAATAAGTTCAGATCCTGGCATGAATTACCATTTTTTCAAGTCTTTCTCTGCTGATTTTACAAGGAGCTTTAGGGGTTCCAGCCAGTTATCTCTGACACCCAAGTCAGATGTCTGAATTTAGACAGTGAATAGCTTTACAAGACTGTGATTTTATCCATCTCTGCAAACCCAAGTACATGAAAAGCAAGAGGGCTCCACTGCTGCAATTAATGGCTTCTGGTCAGACATTATTAAAGGGCCAAGAAGAGCCACAGGGCATGGAACTACTGCTATATCTGTACGTTTTCATCTGCACTGGTAACCTCCGCTGGCCTGAAAAGGATCTCAGGGAAGGGGCATGTAAGGGAATATCAGAGTGAAAATGAAGTTCTGATTGTATGGAAACCTGCAATAAGGTGGCCGTGGTATTATCTCTGGTGCTTTCCAGCTGTGTTTATATTGGGTGGAACCTCCTTTGGTTTACATTGAAGCCAAAGCAGAAAGAGTGAACCTGTCAGGCAGTTCCTTTCTGAGGGATCTAGCTTTAAGGGGAATGTGCAAGGACAAGAAGAACTGATGCCTGTTCAGGAAATACCCATGTTCTACTGAGTACTAAGGACATGCCTCATTTAGCCCCAGTCCACTGACACATTCATTAATTTGTTAATTAATTGGAGTACAGCTTCTGAGCTACATTTAGCCAACTAAGATTTAGAGGTTCAGTCTCACCATCCCCTGAAGGTGCATGCAGAGGGTGATTGGCATCTGTAGAAGACAGATTATTCATCCCATCTATCTGGATATCAGAGTTGGTATGAGAATAATAGTTCTGTGAGATGTGTAACACTGTGCACAGGTTTTAGGAAGATCCTAAACCAGCCTAGACAAGGTATCTAACTCTCAGGTGGTTAATGAAACGAGATAGATCCCATCCCACCAACACTGGAGAACAGTTCCATTAGCACACTCTATTAATACACTGACAGCGTAGAATAATACCATCATAAGTTCAGCTAATCTTTTTGCACCTCATAAGTTATGAAAATGTTTTACAGGTTATCAACAGAACTGACTTCACCAATAATTAGGAAACATTGGATTTAAAAGCCTGCATGAATGCTGATTGTTACTCTTCAGAAACAGAACTCTTTCTGGGGGGAGAGCAGGCAGTCCATGTAATTTGCAACAGAGTTGTTGAAAGCATGTATATCTGTACACAAAGAGTAGTGGAAGCTTGTCATTTTAAAATATTTTAAACTCAGAGATTCACACATGGGAAATTACAAACAATTTTTTTTTTTCCCCAGACAGTTAGAAATCAGAGGTATTCATTCAGACCTTAAAAAACTGTGAATAATTGTACCTTAGACACAGGTGAATACTGGCATGTGTGCTGTGGAAGAGGATGCATCCCCGCTATTCAAACAAAACATTTCTGTGTTCGTGTTGCCTATAGTCTGGGCTCACATTGTTACAGCACAGCAACGACGTACAAGGTCAGTGGTAGACTGCACTCCTATTGTCAGTGTTTGAAGAGGGAACATTTTATCCTTCACAACAAATCTACATATAGGCTATTGAATGAAATACAATAGCCTCAGTAAATTACTTCATCCATTAGCTAGATGCCTGTAAGAAAAATAAAACAGTGTATTTTTGTATGAGCCATTATGGATTGTGAGGTAAACAACTTGCATTCAAGGAAAAAAAAAACTGGTATCTGATCCCAAAAGCAGCCAAATTTTAACATTCAAAGGGAGGTGGGAAATTTCTTTCAGCATCGTTTAGTAATACTTTAGGAAGCCAAGATGATTTAAAGTATGAGTGCTGCATATGCATAACAAGGGAGAGTCTCTGCTGCAAGGGATCTGTGGTTTGAGTTGGTTGATCTAACAAAGAGTCCTCACCTTGAAGGACATGGTGCAAAGACAGTGGGAGGCTCCCTGGGGGCTGGGGAGTCAGGAGAGGTCCTCCTGGGAGCTGGCAGGGCAGAGTGTCAGAGCCTGGGACCCATCCCACCACCCCAGCAGGACAGCCATGGGGGAAGCCAGGGCAGACCAGCATCCCAGGGCAGCTCTGGGGCAAGGACTGACGGCCCTAAGCTGGACTGGGGTCCGGGTCCACGTGGCAGGCTGTTGTGTGTGGGATGGAGTCCCTGCATTTGAGGATAGCAATTTCATACCTTAAGGATTTCTCAGACCTTCTGTGAGAAAGAGTGATGAAGAAAGCATCACCTCTAGCATTAGTCCAAGCAGCCATCATTGCATACTGCCAGGTCCTGAGGGTTGTGTTGCAGTTCCTTCACCTTGTTTTGTCCCAGAACAGGTAGCGATAACACTCCTTGCTTTTAATTCTGCCCCAGTGGCTCCCAGCACTTCTCACAACACTAGCAAACATGCTCCATTAGGTAGTAAGGCAAGACCCTTGCTGTTGAAGCGACAAAGTTAGGACAGATACTTTTCTTTATCTTTCTCTTTTTTTCCCCCTCTCAGACTTTGCTGATGCGGCTTCTCTTTTCCTCCCCAGTATTCCCAGTCTCCCTCCAAGCTCAGGACTCAGCTGCCATTCTTACAAACCTGATGTGCAGGTGACACTTCAAGGATGCAATCAGAAAATGTCATGAGGGATGGAGGAGCAAGAGATGCTGACACAGAAAAACTGTTCTATTTTAAGCAGGCCAAGTGCATGCCTACCTTTGAATTAGCAGGGCTGCCTGCTCTGTGTGCTGTGAATCATCCCAGTCTGGCTTGGGGAGTTGGACTTTTTTCCTCAGCCTTTGCAAGAGCCTGCTGAAAAGGGTGCAGCAAATTTCCCATTGCGGATTAAGGCAGCTGGGTGGGTTTGCTGGCTCTGGCTGGAGCAGCGAGCGGACTCTCAGAGTCCTGCCACAGGGAATGGGAGGTATTTCATAAGTCAAGGCTAACTCATGAATCTCTTGAGGATGTCACTGAAGTGGCAGTAACCAGCTAAGAGGTCTCATCACAGCGAGTTCTGTAGCAGGGGCGTGGGAGGGAAAGGGAGCAGAGGAGGGACAATGGGAGACCTTTGAGGAGAAGAATGAATGATACACTGCTGCCATAGGCATTTCCTTGCAGCTAAACTCACATTCTCCAGTCCTTTCTCATTAATAATTCAGACATTCTCCAGTGAGAAACATCACTGAGTCTTTGACATGTAAGAAAGCATCACTGTATGGCCCAAGGAGAGCTACACCATCTGTGATCCCGCTGTGACTGAACTAGAGCAATGCACCCCACATTTTGGAGCAAATAACAAGTGAGTAAAACTCCATTTATCTTGCACAGGAGGGAAAACAGATGTTTGTGTTATAAGCATAATCCATAGGTGGGCAAAGATTCCACTGTTTCAGAGATTATGTCAAAACAGGAGCTGGGACTGGAGGAGAAGCTCCCTGTGACATGTCAGTGCACGCTGTCTTTAATCTAGCCTTCAGAGCACATAATCCTATAGAGCTACTTTTTTCTTTCTTTTATGCAGAATCCAGAAAGCATAGCAATGAGAAGGTGGTCGACCTTCGAAACGTTGCACTCAAGCAACTCTTCAGTGTGGAGGGAACTCAGACCCGTGCCCAGTAAGGAGGGCTGAAACTCTGGTGCACCATGGAGGGCAAATTGTTTGCTTTACAGCACTCATGCACTGTGCCAGCATCTAGCATTTTTCCTTCCCCATCTTTAGGAACAATTTCTAATTCCTAGAAAGAAAAATAAGGGATGTTCTTGGAGTAAGAACCCTGGGATAGGCAGCAACCTGGGTTACTCATTGCCGTTGTAATTATTTGCATGCTCTGGGCAAGGACTCTGAGGATAGTAAACAAAACCTGAAGGGAAGAAAAACAAAATTATCACAACAGAGCTTGTTTTGAGGCCCTTAGAATATGTGATTGCTTTTTTAATAGGTAGGAGACCAATGTGAACCAAATGTCACCAAGTCTGAACCATTTGAATGACATGCCCCATGCCGAGACACAAATTCCAGTGAATTAGGCATATTGCTGAGACAGCTCAGCCCTTTGGCGTGTTTTTGAGCCTGGCTCAATTAAAACACAAAGCAGGTAAAGCCAGGGGGAAAACCCATTTTTTGTTTAGCAGATGTAAAGAACATGTATAGTCTTTGGATCACAGCTTGGCGCTGTGAGGGCTTCTGCCGCCCAGGCCCTGCTGTAAAGCAGCCTGCCCTAATAACAGGCTGTTAGAAAACAACACCGCAGAGCGGATGGGCAAAAATGGATCCAGGTCACGAGGCAAGGATCCCACAGGCTGATCTTGGCTTTGGAGCTGATGAATGCAGCAAATAGAGAGTCACTAGACCACGAGAAGCACGCCTTCCAACCGCAGCCGGACTTCCCTCCTACTGCCTGTGAGCCAAGCAAAGCCCAGCTGACGGCACCTGGGTTGACCGAACTCTTGCTGACCATGAAACTGCTAGCAACCTGCATCGACCAACCTTTTAACCAAAACCTATACAGAAATCATCACTGGACAGCCATTCCATCCTATCCACTCACTCAAGTCCTCAGTTTCTGATTTGTTAAGGGTTGCCCTTCACTTACCACCTTCCCTCCAAAATGCTTCTGTGTATCTGTTAAGAAATTCACTGGAAACATCACCCTAAATAAAATCATCCAGTGCCTCTGATTTAAGCCATTGTTCAAAACTCCTCTCTAAACGGACACAAAGCTTTCTGCCATACCTTAGAGTCATGTTCTGGTCTACAGCTTGTTTCACCATCCTCAACCTGTCTCTAGTTTCCATGAATCAAAGCAACATTTGTGGTGTTATATTCCCCAGAGACAGTTTGTCTCCAGAAGCTTTTCCAACTGCCCCAGCATCATTTCCCTTTCTGGTTCTTCAGATCTATTTCTTCTGCTGCAAATTCAACTAAAGCCTCTCTGGGAGCCTCATGGTCAGGTCAATACAGTGACTGACGATAGGATGGGTTAAACTGAGGTTTAGGGTGAGGAAATACGTGAGGAACTGATAGGAAGGCAGGCTTTGTTATGAAAGGAGAGGCAGGATTCATCACTCCTCACTTCAGTACTTACAGTGTAGGTGTCTATGCTCCCACTACAGTCAGTACAGATCCAGCCAACACACTCCCATCCTCAAACCTCCTGGCCATACTCATAGATCTCATTAGTGATAGCAGGAATTGATCAGAGAAATAAGGGGGCAACATCTCATACCCCATCCTGTTGGGTGTGTGATTCTGGACGCTTGAAGTAAGCTCATCTGTACAGCCTTTTCCCTCAATTACCCTGCAGCTGTATCTGTTCCAAAAATAACAGCTAGCTCTTTCGCATTTTGTGATTTTGCCATCATAATTAAAACAAATCCCAATCTCCAACAGCAGCGGTAGGAGCCCATCAATTTTATGGCGGAGAATAAACAAATGCTTTTTCCAAATTATTTTTACTCCAGCCTACCTGGTTTCAGATCTGTCTTTCATTCAATTTGGTTGCTGTGGAAACAGCCATGACATCAGACTTGGGAGCCATGACATCGTTGAGTGAATAATTGTGTGCTGGAGAAGGCAGCAGGAAAAATGAAGTAAATAAATGTGTTTATCCACAAATGTTCCTACTATGAGGAACTGGAATCTCCAAGGGTAATTTACCACATGTTGCTAATGTGTTTGTTATAATATATTTTTTAATTTTTTTTTGCCTTTATTTTGGCTGAATATGGAAGTTTGTCAGGGCTGGAACAAACAGGGGAAGCATATTGAAATGAGCACTACGGATCTGTCGTGCTCTAGTTTATGGTCTTTTCTCAGTGATACGCAGTAAGTAAAACAAGCACTGATTGAGTCAGCTGCCTCCTGGGTGTTCATTTGCTGTAGTGTGAGGAATATTAATGCTAAGTACATCCGCGTGCATCGGGAAAGGCAGGAGGAGGCAAGCAGATTACCCCGGCTTATGGGTATTATACACGCGCCTGCAACTTCCAAAGACACGGAGAGGAAACATTTCTGTGGGTTTGTGTCTCTTCTCTTCTTACAGTCTTATAGATTCTGAAGATGCATGGCCCTGGCGTTTTAATACTCAGAGTTTTCAGGGGGGATTGTGATTACATTTTTTTTTTTTAAATCCTCTTTTTTACAGGGAAAAAAAAAAAAGGCAAAAAAAAAGCAAGCAGTGAATTTCATCAGGATAAAGAAAAAGCAGATTCCAAGAGAAGAAAGAACAGATGAAAAAGAAAAGTTTGATTAAAATCCCCTCTTGTTCCATGTGTTTGATGTAAATATCTTCACACCTTTCTCTTTTCCTTTGCAGCCTCAGCAGAGGGTTCAGCCCGTCACCAGGGGATTGAGTTCCAAGCTCAGGGCTTTGTAGTTGCTGCTGCTCTTGCTGCTGTTGTCTAAAGGGATTATAAGCCTTTGTAAAGCTTGTGTTAATACCCTGGAGGGGAAAAATGAGTTTCCAAATAGCCTTTTTAATGTATCTCCTGTCTAAGGTACCCTAGGAAAGGAAAAATTAGGAAATGTTTTGGCTTCAACAGCAGGTCATTTAAAGTTCACAAGCGAGGTCTCCAGCCTTGCTGACCCGGTCTCTCCTCGCGCAGAGATGGTCCTCGTCGTTGTGCTGCTGACACCCGGACCTGTCAGGAATAGCAATGCACTTCTCTGTTCACTGGGGAACACATTCAGTCTTCGACTGGATTTTTTAAAAGCGCCTGAAGAAACTGAATCAGGTGCTCAGCTCCCACAACATCCTTTGGTAATGTATGGGCACTTTATATTCCATACCTTCTTTGGAAAATCCTAGCTCAGGATCCAACTCCACAGCTTCAGACTGACTCTCCGTATCTTTTCAAATCCTTTTTTCTTTTTTTCCTGCAGGAGGATCGGTTTTGAGCCACATTGCAACATTTCCCTTCAGATGCTGTTGTCGCTGCAGAGGTGCAGAGCCACTTAATATTCAGGGAGCATCGGCTGCTGTGGGTCATTCAATATCCGAGCGCGAGAAGGGAATTGCTCGGTATTCCAGGTGTGTGCCACCACTCTGTGTGAGTCGGTACCCAAGACTGCACAGCTGTGGGTTGTTCGGCATTCCTAGGGCATGCTTCAGGTGCTCAAAGGCTGTCACGGAGCAGCTGGGTGCCTGCCAAGACCAGGATCTCAGTATTCACATCTGTCTCTCCAGGAAGGGGCAAGGCGTGCAGCCACCCATTCGATTCCCTGCCCTACCACGTTTTGAGAATGGAAACAAAAACAATGGTCAAAGGGAAAATTGTAACAGAGAGGAGAGGAGAGGAAAAGAGAAGTGGGAAAAGGAGAGAATGGAGAGAGATGAAAGAGCAGTTCCTTAGAAAATGAGACCTTTGAGCCTCTCACATGGGTACCTTCCAAGAGCCATAGTTTAGGTTTATACTAAAAGGGTGAAGGCAATGCATCCCATCTTTGTAAGACTGATGTAAGAATCCAAGGCAGAGCTGTCCAGATACATTCATTATGACACATTTTGGTGCTGGTCAGTGTTAGGTTATGTGATAAAAGGCTCATCCCCACAAATATAAAGGAGCACAAAAGGAGGTGGGAGAAGTCCAGAGACCCAAGTAGAGAAATGCAGCTCCCTGACTCTGCACCTAGCAGGGCTGCTGCAGCGATCAGCCCCATCCCTTGGTACGATGAGTCGATGGGAGAGGCTCTTCAGACCACCCTTCACACTGGGAGTGTTTACTACCAACAGGGGCATGGGACTCATTGTTAGATGCAGAGAAGAGTCTTTCAGGATTATACAAACTTTGTAAAAATCTGTTTCTAAAATTTTCTTAAAGAAAACTGTAGAGATGTTAACACATTTTGTTTGAAGAAAACACATCTCCCCAGGGTTGTTTTTTTTTTGTCTGAAATTATGGCAATTTCATAATAATATTGAAACATTATAATAATGATTAACATAAAACCTTTTGATTCACTCAAATTACTTTTTTTTCTTTAAAATTGTCCACTAACAATCTCACCTTTTTAGAATAACATGCAGATTTAGGACAGAGAAAAGAGAACCTGAATTTTTGGATAGGAGAAAATGTTTCCAACACAGTTCTTTCCATAAGACCATCTGCTCCTCTGTTACCAGGTATGACTTTGTAGACTTCTATGCCAGTGACTAGAGATGACAAGCCAGCACTGTGTGCAGGTACTTCTGAAGATGCCTAGCACAGGTCTGAACAAATGGGCTGGCTATGGAAGTGGGAGAAAAAGTTCTGTTTAGGAAAATTGAGAATGAAAATGGAATCTAGTATCTGCTTGAGGGGATGTTATACTGCAATGAGAGTGGAAGTGGCCCATAGGTAGAATGGGCACCAGTTAAAGCTCACCTTGTCTTCAAAAAGTATTGATCTTTCTGCAGTAACACTGGCCAGGGACAAAATAATATTTCTTCATTGCTACTATTCTGCATTTTTACACAATTAATGTAGGTCTTAATGGTTCTCCAGATCTCTGTCCTGCAAATCTGTGCTTCACAGTCTCCTTCCTCCCTTTTTCCCCTCTCTGGGTATGCCCACTGATCTGGAAGGCTTCCCATGTATCTTTTCTTTCTCCATCAACACTTGGCCTTAAAGCATTAAATCAGACTTCTCTGGATCTGCTACATCATGAAAATATTTAGTGGATATAATTTTTATCTGTGATTCTTGATTCACTCAACCCGCTCTCTCAAGGAATCTCTCCCAACAGGCCCCCCAGTACTTAGCTGTGAAAATTGCATTCCCTTCTCCATGACTTTGCCAGCGCAGGGAACATCACAGCCTTCTTCAAAATGCTGCACTGCACTTCTCAATGGTATTTTATGACACATTTTTCAAATCAAATTTAAAAGCATAACTGAGTGGAATTAAATTAATGCCGTCTGGTAATGTCAGCAGCACCGGAGCTGTGCATGGCTGGCTTAGCTTCTAAACCTCTGGCAGCTTCCTGGGACTTATTTCTGACTTCAGGGAAATAGTCAATGCAGTGATGGGATTTTATTTTTTTTTTTTTTAAAAAAACTATATCTGTGGAAGAGAGTGTGTGGGAGTAAATAGATGGTAGCTATTGCCAGGATTTCCTGGGGAAGATATCTTTAAGGTTACATGCAGGTATGTTCCTGTGTACCTCTGGGGGGAGAGCATATGAATTTAGAATAAATATCCATGTGAGTTTGACTGTGATGGATGTATATCCAAAAGGTCTGAGAATATCCCTAAACTACCCAGACAGATCTTATTGGGTCTGGGTTTGGGTTGTTTTTTTTTTTCCCCTCCTCACATTTGCTCACAGTTTGATGAAGTACATCCCAGAAATGAGCATATCACAGTACTGATTCTGATAATGAAGATTATTATGATTTAGAATAGCAAAATGTTGCATCATTGTGCAGAATGCAGTTTGTGCCTGTGTATATTTTTGCCTGTGCATAGTCAGGAGAGACTGCTAGTGATTTTGGAGCTGGAAAACCCTTAACACAACAGTATTCCCAGAGGATGAGAGAAGTGTGTGTGCACACATGTGCTGCTGTGTGCAGGGTTACGGACACGTGCAGGCTAATGCATTTTCTGCCCATAGATGTTTTAATGCTTATTCTACTAACATAGAGTCCACATAAATGTCTGATACGGTGTTTGTATAAACGCAATCTCACTTTTGTACATCCAACTTTTTCCTTCCTCCCCCCCCCGCCCCTTTATCTGTTTTAAATGGAATCATTCCAGGCATTTTTTTTTTTTTTTCCACATTGTGAAAAGATGCCGTAAAAATTTTGAAATAAACAGATCCTAATTACTCCAAGACTATATAGCCCAGGACATAATTCATCAGTGCCTAACTAACAACATTTTTTTTGTTCCTCAGTGACTTCACATTTACTCATCCCATTCAAAAAGGTGTGCTTGAATGCATCAATTGTCTGTATCCCCTTACTTTTCCAGAGGTAGCTACTAAAATGTTCCCTCCAGAGAAAAGGAGGGAGAAAATTTCTACTGGCAAAGCTAGATTAGAATTGCACAGACCCAAGGTGCGTCCAAATGAGCTCTGCAATCCAGCTGTGGTGTGTAAGTCTCCTCTTATCCCCGCTGACCATGCCAGTTGCCACTGAACTTGGGTTCATGTTGTGGAGGGAGAATGAACTGTGTTTCTCCTGGGTTAAATTAATGCAGGTGACAACTGCCACTCAGTCCACAGAACAAAATTAGAACTTCTCTGAAATAACCCTTCATGAAAGGTAAATAAGATGACTGCCAGTCCTTAGCTTCTGTTTTGTTTCTTTTGTTTCCTTGCTTTTCACCTTTATGGCAAATACCTGTTCTTCAAGGCTACAAAATGTATAATCCTCCCTTTATGGAAAACATCATAAGCAAACACAATAGCCCTCTCCCATAAAGCACGGCATGTTTATAGTGGTAACCTCATCACCTTAATGCCATGGTGACTTCTCCCGATTCCTACACTCACACTATACGTGTGGGTATCTTCTGGATGCTTTTGCGACAAGAACACTTTGAGATCAGCTAATGCATTTGTATCTAAAGCATCAGAGATATTTATGCTTCTCTATAAATAATAAAGCTCTCTTGGGTTTACTTGGAGATGCAGGAGTACAGGAAGAGGGGAGTGTAATAAGGGAGGAGAAAAAAACCCAAACAAACCAAAGAACCAAAAATGTCAATGAAAACTCATACTGAGCCAACCTAAGCACAACAGGTAATGATGAAGCCAGAGGAATTCTGAATCACAGAGATCTGTGATTCAGAAGAAAAAAAAAATTCTAAAGCTGCATTGTTTACTCTTTGTGACCTATGAAGTATTATTTCATAAAGTTTTGTGGTTTTATTTGGTTTTGGTTTTTTGTTTTTTTTTTTTTCCTTTTCTTTTTCTAGGTGCCTTGTCCTAGTTTAGTTTGAGCACAGAATTTTGCTAGGATTTCCAAAAGAACTTGAGGGAGCTAGGATTACCCCAGAACATCACCTTTTTAAAAAATGTTGATGTAAAATGGCTGCACAAAAAGTCTTTCTTTTGCCTTTTGTTTCTCAAGGCTTGGACTCTAAGTGCTATAGAAGGTTGAAGTAAAGTTTCATAAGCTGTTCTTAATGCACAGGGATTTACATCAGCTAAAATGCTGAAGTTTTGTATGTTAGGCAAAGTAATATTAATTTCCTTAATTTAACCATCTAGACGTTCAACATCTAAGTCTGATCTAGTCACGCCAGGCTTCCTCTACAGACAGCAGGGAGAAACAGGCTCCCCTGGAAGATGTCTCATTTCATTCACAAGAACAGGGTCTGATCTGGGTCAGACGAATTGCCTCTGGAGATACCCACATCCCCAGACTACAGAGAGAGATTGGGGTGATTATCTCAGACCTCTCACTGCTAGACTTCTAAAGGGACGGGAGATGAATCCCAGCTTTGGCAGCTATTACATTCCTGTGGGTTAGGGCGCTTAAAAATGTCTCTCTCCTTTGCTAGCTTGAAATACTCCATCTCTCTCACCAAGAGACAATTTCATGCTTTTAAACAAAGTACCAAGGCATGAAAGTACACTTCGAGTCTGTTCTTTGCGTAGGGCTGGTTAAAGAAAAGGGCCATACGATGCGCTTCAGATTGAACGGAGGAGCTGACATTGGTATCTGAGAAATGCTCCAGTAGACTGAGCAAGAGGGCTGCCCTCAGTGCCAGCATGAAAAGACAGTTTTCATGGAGATGCATCCATTTACACCTGGTCTGCATTTGGCATGAGAAGAAGAGAAATTGCCCCTTGATCAGGGCATGTTTGACATATTGAGTTATCTCTCTCGTGAGTAATGGAGTAAAGATGAGTGCACGTTTGATGTTATAGTGGCTTCCTATAAATATTAAAGGAAAAGGAAACTTCACAGACTTATAGGACGGAAGCACCTGCAATTCATCTACACAGACTATACTGAGTTTGAGGTGACTGCCAGCAGCAAGCTTCCCTGAAGGGTCATTAAAATCTCTCTCCGGGCTTTTCCTGCTTGCTTTTCTGCTTTTCCAGTGTCTTCACAGCTGGAAGGAAAAAAAAAAATTTGCCTTGTTTATGCTCAATTTTCAAGCTAGCTGAGCTCTAGGAGCTTTCTACTGTTCCTAGGGAGAATGTGAAATTACCATCACTGGAGGTTTTTAAAAACTGCCTACATAAACTTGTGTCTTGAAAAGCATTGATCTTCCTGACCCTACTGGAAAGCAAAAAGGTTGAGTAGAGGTCATTCAATAATTTCTCCACTTCTGGTTACCACACATGTTCTCAAATGGTATGATCTCTAAAGAATGATTTCTCAGACTGTGGTCTGCAAAATACCTGAACACATTGCATGAAATGATTGCAAAAAGCAACTGAACCAAGAAATGAAAATGCACTTCCACATGCTATGAACAAGCAAAGTGACAACAGAATGAGTGAATGGATTCTCAAAGGTTTTGCCTCGTTTCTGTGTGGCTGTACATGAAAATTGTGACAGAAGTTTCATATTTTTATTTTACTTTCAGAATAATTTGTCAGTTCTCCATTTGAAGACAGAAACAGTGTTCTAAGGGCTGGTCAATTGGATTTACACCACCAAGACTGGGAGGTGGCAAGCCCCACAAGAAGCTCAACGGGTTTCCTGTTATTAATTGCTAATTCACTGGTAGAGCACCATGAGAGCCCACTGTCCCCCAACCTCTCCTTTATATATTTTTCTTGTGTCTTTGTGCTGCAGATTGCAGGGTAATGCATCTGATAATCCCACCAGAGGAAGACAGATCTCAGCAGGGTTCACTGGTATCATCTAAAAGTCATCATACTCCTCTTCCTAACCCACTCTCTCACCAATTTCTTGCTAGGTTGTTTACACTCTGAAGATTTTTGCTGCACCCCTTAGGAAAGGAGCGGTAATTGCTGATCCAGCTGTCAGATGTTCCCCTCAGTACAATCTGGAAGTCAGCAAACAGCCAGCTGATGTTTATCATCATGATGCAGAGGAACTGATCGGTGCTGCCCAATTCCTCCCTGGACCGGAGCAGACGGAGCCCCGCACATCCCACGTGCTCTGCTCTCCGCTGGCTCAGCGTTTGCTTCCAAGTGCATTTCAAAGTCAGAGTCTAGGATTTTTTCAAAGGTACTTGCTGAAAGGAGTGACTTTCTGACAGCCACAGGGTTGTTAGCTCAAAGGCTGCTGTTGTGAAAACTGGGAAAATGTTTTCTCTTGCTAAGAACAATACCTGTCTCTTGATTTCCCTGGATGGTTTTGCACTGCTACCTCTCCTAAGGCAAGGAGTTAACCAAAAGATGTAAAGAGGTCACTAAAGAGTCGAACAAGAAAAGCAAAGTGATAAGAAGTATAACTTCACCTCAGTGGAGTTAGTTTCAAAATAGTTGCATCAGCAATGGCTCTAATTGCATCTACTATTTTGTCTGGGTTTAGGGATTTCTTTTTTATTATTTATTTATTGTGTTGCAGTGAAGAGTAGCTTGAAGAAAGGAGAGTTGAGATAAATCAGACAGGTAAGTGCATGTGTTGGGGAGAAATGTGTCAAGTTAGAACATATAATCTGACAGAGACAGTTGTGAAAGCTGTGAAAGGCTTCCCCCTACGCAGAGATGGGTAACTCGCCAGACCTTTCAACCTGAATTTAGCAGAGAGAAACATATCTGTGAATCTCCCCTCTCAGGACTTTCTTCTTCAGCCTGTATGTGCTTCATCCACCCTGGATGAGAGCATAAATGTCAGAAATTAATTCAGGACCTGAGAATTCTTGAAAGAAAACACCTGTAGGGCTCAACATCTGGCTGCCCTGGGCACAGAGCAGGTGAACTGCAGAAGAGGCAGGATTACACCACAAAAGAGGCAGGAGTTGTGAGGAAGAAGTGTCTGAAACCAAGCCAAGAGTAAGACCCCTGCAAAGAGAAGTAGGCATGCTAACCTGGATTTAAGTGGTGTATGGGGTGCAATTCTTCAGTGTCTCTACCTGCAGGACTCCACCGACAATGGGTGAAATGCATATCAAGGATATGGAAAGGAGATACACTTTCAAGTGTCCTTTCTGTCATTGATTTTTTTTAATGCTGATGTCAGCCAGGAGCCAACATGAAGGAAACAAACTGACTGATTCTTTCTCCAGTTCCGACCAGCACGAACCAAAGGATACTGCTCTTCAAGTGGGAACACCACCAGGAGGCCGCTTCCATAACTCATCCAATAGCAGCTTTCCAAGATCCATATCACCTCACCACAAGTACATATTCTGTGGCTAGGCTGCGGTCAGGGATCATTATGTTTTGGAGACTCACATCCAGCGTGCCCACAAGCCAAGGCAAACGCATGGAAACCCATCACAGCTGTAACTCCAGTCTGGATGCAAAGCCAAGTGCAAAGTCACTGCTCTCTGCTTTCTTTGCAGCTCCCCGGCCTTTCCCCAACATGGTATCAATCTTTAAGTCTTGTTCTCACCTCAGTAAAATTTTAAGTGTTCTTTTATTACTGCCATATGTATTGTCATACACAAACCTCTATCGGCTGCCATGAAAATCTGAAATCATGACAATCTGAAAATGGCTCTTGCAGGCTTGGCAATAACCAGCTGAAAGCCTGTCTTTGTTTACATCAGGTATGAAGCTTGAGAAAGCCTGTTTGTTTCATTACTGTTTTTCTAGATTTTCACAAGTAAGATGAAAAAAAAAAAAATCAGTTTCTTCATCAGTAAGGTAATTTCAGGTTTTAGTGCAAGACCTGGATGCAGTGGACAGATTCCTGGCTGCTGCAATGCAATGTGTCAATTTACATCCAGCTCAGGTGCCAGTGTTTCATTAAATCAAACCTCTGCACTTCATAAAATAGTTCTTTATGAAATTAAAATCAGGTTTTAACATCTGTAGCAAACAGGGTATGCTCACATGTCACATCTGCACCTGTGCAAATGCCAATTAACCTGGTATAATTAGACACAGTTTTTACTTGTTACCACTAAGATTAAAAATCAAACCCAGGATTTACTCCCTCTTTTTTTTTTTTTTTTTTTGTTTTTTTTTTTTTTAAGTTTATTTCAGTACTGTGTGAAGTTGAATCGATTCTGATGGAGCTTCTGGCAGAGAGATTTATCTCCAGGATGGCTTTCTGATCACTTCCAAAGATAGAGATTGTGATCCCAATTGAAATGGAAGTCACTCCTGAGCTTAAAGAAGAGTACCATCCCTGATCGAGATGTCCATCCAAGAAAACTTATTAAAGTATTCTTAAAAGCACCCAGGAAGGATAGTTCATGGCTGTTCTTGCTAGTTGATTTAAGAGCTAAAATTCCTTCATCTAATACAGATCTTCTTTCTGCTGGAAATTAAACCTAATACTCACTGTCTTACACCCTCAGAAAACAACAGATCCTCTGCTAAAGTGTCCTTTGGCATATTTGGAGGCTACATTGTGTCCTCTCTCCATCTTTTCTTATTAAGTCTTAACTCCTTCAACTTTTCTCATAGGTCCTGTTTTCCGAAACTTTTCTCCTCCTTGCTGTATCTCTGAATCTCTCCAATCTATCCACATTATAAAATGTGATACCCAAAAGACCTCATACTCCAGCTGAAGCCTCCTCAGTGCACAGCTAAGCAGAATGCATGCTCTGCCTCCTTTCACTGTTAGTTCATATTCATCTCATGCAGTATTATAACCCCCTGATCCTTTTCCACTGTACTCTCATCAAGGCAGTTATTTTCTGTTTCATGGACACAGCCATGATTTCTCCTTCCTAAGGAGTCGTTTGCACCTTTGTCCTATTGAATTCCGTCTTGTTGATTTCCTACTGCTCTTCCAACGTAACAGAATAATTTTAAATTCTAATCGTGTCACCCGAACTGCTTGCAGACCCTTCCAGCAAAGTGTCATTTGTAAATTTTATAGACGTGCACCTTAGTACATCATCCACGTGGATAATGAAAATATTGAGGAAGTGTGGAACTCCAATTCTAATGTCCTTCCAGTTTAAAGGAGAACTATTCATGTGTGACTTCTCAGCCAATTGTGGTCCCGTCCTGATCTAGAGGACTTCCTCTAGATCATATTTTCCTAGTTTGCTTATAAGAAAATGAAGTGAGATCTTATTAAAAGCAAGATACATCACAACTACTGTGTGCTTCTAAACTACTGTGGCAGGTGGCTCAGTTAAATGAGAAAATTAGATTGATATGACAGTTTGTTCTTTGCAATCCTATGTTGACTGCCCCTTTTATAATTTTATTTTTCTCCAGGTGCCTATAAATTTATTGTTCAATAATTTATTCTATTATTTTTCTGGGTTAAGATGACTGGTTTGTAATTCCCTTTCTGAATCTAGGAACTATGTTTGTCCTTCTCTGGTCCTCCGGGCCCTCCCCAGTATCAGCAAGTAGTTAAAGATAATTACTAATCATGCAGAGACTGCAGTAGCAGTTTCCTTGAGAGTTTTGTCTGGTCAGTCTGACTCATATGCAAGTCAGCTATATGTTCTTTAACCCATTTGTCTACTATTGTGGAAAATTCTTGTGTTTTACAAGACACTGGCTATTTTTTCTTGGTAACCTACACATCTATAAGCCTTTGTTGCTCCACCTGCATCCCTTCCAAAGTCTTTCATTTGGAGGTTGAACTCCAGTTCCCTTCTTTCTTGTTTGCACTATTCTTTTGTATTCACCTCAGTCATACTTCAAGGCATTTGATAAATTAAAATAAAGTATTAATCAAGACTTTAAAGACATCTTTGTGGGTGTGTAATTTACTATTGTGCCTTTAACATGGTAGCTTTTAGCAGCTGCCAACTACCCTGCATCTCTTCCCTTTTCTGAAGTTTATCAGTTTCTTACATTTGCTTCCCTCTGCTCTCTCAGTTTTTCTGCTTTCTCTTTGAATTCTGAATCCAATAGATTTGTGCCCACGGTTTTCACAGAGGTTTATTTCCACTATCTAATTCTGACCAAGTACTTCAGGTTAGGACTACATTAAATCACCATTTATAAAGCACACAAACAACCCTGAGTGAACACACCAGCACTGTAAGTCTTTCTCTTCCCATACAAGTCCTACCGACCATTATTCCCTATCAGGTCTCCAGGATCTAATTTAAATTGGATATGCCATAAAAATTAGTATTGTATAGTTAGATCCTTCAAGTTAGACAAGTGAATAATTCAGCTCTTCCATGTTTTCCTCCAGCTGTGATATTTTACTCCATCTATGTCTGCAGCAGTATATACTGTGGGTTGCCATTCTTTTCTGTTTCTTAAGTCATGTCTTTCACATTAAGAAAAAAATGAAAGCCTCTGGAAAAAACAACCCAGTCATACAGCTACCACTCTCGGGTTTCTTTAAACCTTTCTTTACTACACCTCAATTAATATGCTCAAGAGAAATAACAGTAATAATAGAAAAGAAAAAAAAAAAAAAAAGGAATTAGAAGTTCAATAGAAAGAGCCTGCTGGAGCCAGGCCAGGGACCTGTGCACCAGCCCTTAGACTTAGCCCATGTCTGACTGCAGGAGTTTGTTCTCCCTCCTCACTGCAGGTTTGGGAGCACAGAGAGCATCCTTTGATACTCCACACACAAAATCCAAGACCACTTTGGGTCATGTCACACAGAGCCAGCAGAAAGACCTTTTCCCATTCCATCAGCACAGGTTGATCCACACTCCTCTTATTACACTCAGATAAAACATTTTGAAGCTTCCTTACCCCATGTTAGATGCTAATGAGCCAAGAAGTGAAGTTTGTATCCAAAGATCTCACTTTGCCAAGGAACCCCAACTTCTCATGCCTGTCTGTGAATTGGCCTCTTCCCCACACAACCAGGCTGTAAGACAGGAAGGGCATCCTCTCTTTAAAGCATAAGCCATCCCCTTAATTGGTGATCAGAAAGACCTGGCAGGTGTCAGTTCATCACTGCATAATTAAACGCACCTTGCTCTGCTGCATCCCTGCCCCTCCTCTCTGCCATACCTCTGAGAATCACTGCAAACCTTGAGTGCGACTTACAATGGGAAAGGGGAAAGAGAAACAGGAGAACGCAGAATTTTATCTTCCTCCAGAGCAGTGTCTAGGTGACAGCTGAGGCAGCCGGAGTTGAAAGGCATCTCAGACGTGCATTGAGATGGTTATCTGACATCAGAGAAACTCCTAGTCGCTGGCTGTCCAACCTCATCACTGTCAGTGGCTGGAAGGAAACGGGTGTATGTAGGATTTCCACTACATGGACCAGAAAAACAAATTAAAGAAACTTTTGTGACAGGCACTCTTATCGCCCTATGTTGATCTAATGCCTCCTTTAGTTCTTACGTTTGATCTTTTCTTTCTTTGCTTTCTTTCCTCCCCCCTCTCACTCACACGGGGTAGAGGGAAACCATCATACATGTTCAAAAAAACAGAGTTTGGTGTAATCACTCTGAAAAGTTGCTGAGAATGAGAAGAAATGTGCTTTCCATCAGGATAGATATTTAGGTCTTAGATATTTTGGTTTCCTCAAAATATCAGTCATCTAAGTCCTATTTAGGTGACTAACTCCTATTTTTTAATCAGCAAAATCTAGGTACTTAAATATCTTTGAAAAGTTGGTCCCCAGTGTCTTCCAGCTACAGGATCCAATCACTGATTCATCAGTCTCTGGATCCAATCAACAGTGATTGATTTAATGATGTCAATATTCCTTTCCACTCCTCCATAATTTCCTGTCCCTACCCTTTATGACTTACTATAGGAAGCAACTCATTATGATAATTCAGTATTCCTACTGCAGAAAACTATGCTGAAAATGAAAAATAAAATTCTACACAGACCTGAGAAGCATCCGTAGCTGCAGCATTGGTGTCCAGGCTGCTATTTATTGAATTGTTTATCTATAATGCAATGCCACAGTTTTAAAAATTAAATTAGTCTAATGATCCTATTTAAGGAGATAATTCTCCTCTTACTACCACTCCCATAATTTTCTGCATTTCCATCTCCTAAATTATCCACTTCTAGGCTTTTTTCTAGCCTGTATATATCTGAAAAAAATATCCTTCGAGGTATAATTAACTTTTTCAGTCAGAATCCTAATTTCCTCTCTCAGACATTTTCTGCAGTGTTTAAACTATTTATTATGCAAACTTAGAGAAGTCAAACTATGAATTATGTACAAATCTATATATTGGAGTTCTCAGCTAATCACTGCATCTCCGTGCCTCCTGGTTCAAGGCAACCAAAGTGCACAAAGCGGAAAATGGCAGAGTCCAGCAGGCAGCATATGAATTTTTTCCTCATGTTAAAGACACCTTTTCCCCTAAATTAAATAACTTAACGTCATGTTTTTAACGATTCTTTAAAAAATCTATTTTCAGGTAATTTCTTATCACCCACCACTATGTTTGCCTTCCTTCACATCATACTTCCTTCATCTCTTCTACAGCGCTCGCAATAAACTGCAATCGGACATGTGAAGACTTGCAATGACTTCTTACGGCTAGTGAATGGCTTTACACTGGGTGTTAGATTTTTCTCTTTTTCCTGATCTTGGTTCATTCACTTAGTCTTTCCCCTTGTGTTTCTTAGGCTTTATATTGTGATTTTATATTGTAATATTGAGGGTGGGGACTGTCTTGTATGCATCATGTTTGTACTTATCAAAAGCAGTTGTCTTTACGCGTAATTTAGGCTTTGGCACCATCAAAAAGAGTACAGTTGTTATTGTTGTGATGAAAGCTACATGGGGCTCCAAGCCTAGACTAAGGCCTTAAAGACATCAAAGAAAAAGATACTTGCAGTCCCAAGGATTTTTCGATCTATGATTATTCTTTCTGCTAATTAATAGCACATCAGTGGCTATCTATCTGTCCTGTCAGCAGGAAGATGTTCAAAACCCCCTCTAGCTTTTCAGTGGCATATTTTCTTGCATAGTTATTTTAACTAAAATGGAATTGTATTCCTTGGAGAAACCTTTTCTCCCCCAATGCATGTAACTTGAAGAAAATTAAAGGAAAAAATATGCTTCTATTTATTTTTGCATATGGGATTGTTATGATTCATTAGCACAGAAAGTGGATAAGCACTGTGTGGTTATGTCCAAGGAGACAATTGTAAAATAAGTGAATTATTAGAGCTGGATCTTCAGATTGTATAAGGCTGTGAGGCTTCACTGAAATTCATTCTGTGGGGTTGATAGCTGAAGCTGGATTTTCTGAAATACAAAGAGTTCTCAAAGCGCTTTGTCCAAGAAAATGGGACTTACATCCCCTACATTTAGCAGCCAAAAGGTCAGGTGTTCAGTCTAACTTATCAGCCCAAATTTAGTCATTCCAGACTAAATAGTTATCAAAATAGGTGGGATAAAATGGAATTTTTCTGTATGTTGCATATATATAAAAATAGACTAGACTATATGAAGATAGATTAGGGACCTTGGACAACCTTTATTGTCCAAGAGTAATAGTTGGAGAGGGAGAGAAATATAGTCCTGACTGAAGGGGAAAAAAATCCCTTGTCTAGGAAAATTCTCTGCCTAGGTTTTAGTTTATCAGAGCCTTAAAAGCCAGTGGCTTTTAAGCACAGTAGGTGAATGTGTTGCTGAAGCTCTTTTCACATTTGAGCCCAAAGAGGAAGATGTATGTGCTTCTGGAATGAAGTTGGACTAACAGATTAATAGTATTAAATGTGTGCAGCTGAAGAAGGAAAGCTCCAGGTTGTTTTCTGGGAAGATTCTTTTAACCATGAGTTTGAACTCATGGTTAGCTCATGTTTGCAACGATGTTGAATGCGCATTTTGGCCTTTGGCCACCAGCCCAGTGGACATAAGGAAAAATGTGGTAGGTACAACTCATTAGGAAAAAAAAGATGGAACTTCTGAACATGGAAAACAAAATACTAAGGTTCTGTCTGTGAAGTCAAAGAAAATTTTTAGAGGTTTTGGGATTTTATTCTGTGTAGGGTCATAGACCTTTCTCCAAACAGATTCCTCTAAAAACTGGTAAAGAGACCAAGCCTGTCTTCATTAAGACTTTGTCTGCTCCAACATGACTTTTGAGGTCTTGCAGCCTCCCAAAAGGAGAAGAAAATGTATTGTTAAAGACTTTTATAGCAACCTCTCCATTTCTTTGTAATCATCTTTGCCTCATTACCAAAGCACCCCGCATGCTCTTCTCATTCACACACACGTGTGTGTGCATGAGGTCCAGGAACTTGTTTGGATTTTTACTCCATTCTCCATCCATCTTGGGGTCAACAACTCCAGAAAAAAAGGATGTTTGCAACAGCCTAGCTGTAACCCTGGTGAGCTTAATTTAACTCTTTAGTCAGGCCAGCGGGGACTCAAATCTGCAGTTTCAGAAAACCTGGTGGGAATTACAGACCTTGTGATTTGGTCCCTTAAGCCATCCCTTCAGTCTTGAAAGTTCAAACAAGCACTCACCAGAGGGAGAAATAATTGTAGAACCAAGCTGGGACATCAGATGGAATGGGGGGAAAATCAAAACAAGTTAAAAATATCTTCTGCAAAGACAGGTCTGCAGTTCTGAAAAGCTGAGCTCCTCATCAGGGATTCTCACTATGATTTTTATTTATTGCTTTTGACACCTGGTCTATCATGTCAAGAATTCTTCCGGCTCTTCAGCCTCCTGACAGATGCAGTGTGCAGCAAATGCCTTCCCAATGCATCTGCCTCTGTCCTAGCAACAGGCTCAGGATGCAACCAAATCCCACTGTGATCAGGGATGGACAAGTTGAAGGATGGATAAGATAGATGCAGTGATGGCTGCTGAGAGGATGAGGCTGAAACCTGTGTCTAGGAGACTTGAAAGACTGGCTCTAGCTGATAAAATATGCAGAGCAAGCGGATCAGATAATGTCAGCTCAAATCTTATTTATCTCATCCGTTGCGGCTCTGCGAGTTTGTTGCTTTCACTTTTTTTACTATTTTTTGTTCGGGATGTATCTCATTAACCTGCTTTTCTCTGGATTTGTTTGTGCCTCATTTTGGCAGGTGGCCAGCAGAACACAGGGCTTTAATTCCACAGACTGTAGATTGTGTCCCAGTTATTAAACTATATTTATTTCTCTGTTTCTTTAGGCTTGGGGTGAGTTTTTTTTCCCTCTCCCTAGCTCTGC